>CALNHX010001429.1:0-226933 GCA_940337035.1 Agriotes lineatus
TAATACACATTTTTCTTGCTTCAGCAATCTCTTCAGGACACCAATAAACGGGCTTCCTGGTGTTATTTCTTCTTCGTTTTTTTCTGAAAGGTCTGATTGCAGGAAATGTGTATAGTTTTATGCCACAAATCCGGTGTCATCTGGTTCCCCTTCCTCTGTATATCTACCTAAGTTGGTAGTTAGGTTCATATGAAGTCTTCTTTAAGGACAGGGCTAACTTTTCATCTTTTTGTCAAGTGAGTACTTGACATTTTCAGTGTACTATTTTATTGTACTATGTAGACTATATCGCATTATTCGCTTATTATTTACCTAAAAGAAGCCGCGTGGCGCAGTTGGGTAAGCGCCAGGCTTGCATTAAGCAAGTCCTCGGTTCAAATCCCGCCGGGGTCGGAATTTTTCTGTAGCCTTGGCGATTGGAATCGGGATCGGTGAGACCATTCACAGTTGGGCACCAAATTAACTGTGCTCTACTCAGAACCACAGACCTAAGAGATAGAGTAAGGAGGTCAACACATCTCCAAGACACACACCTCACACAATGGTTGCTGCGCAAGTACCAAAGGCACGCTCCAACTCTGTATCCCGAATCCGGGGCAAATTGAGCATTGTACCTCCAGATGCAAACGCATAAAGCACCAGCCTCTACACCGCAAGGTAAATAAGGTTACATATAATACATACATACATATATACTATATAACTATTTTTTAGTCGTTCGTCGCTTGGTTCAGTAGGTCCATTCTGGCTATACACCTGTTCAAGATAGTCTTTAGTACTTTAATGGACATTATGGTGCACTGATTTGTCTTCTGATGCCCCTTGTCTTTTTTTCATGACTGCTGGATTCTATGGCAGCATTCTTGCTAAATGTTCGCTTTTGAACTTGTGATTCCTTCATCAGTTTCCTGAAAACCGCCCAGTTCATGATGGCTTGTTGGTGTTCGTCTACTTTGTATTCGTAGCAATGTGCGTTATTTGGACTTATTTTTGTCGTGTGCCCCTCTGTGTTACATTTTCGGCATCTCCGTCTTCTATTAACTGGTCAGCTGCCGATTGTGACAAAAGCTACCTGAGATCCTCTTTTCTTAGTAGGTATCTTGGCTATTTGAATATCAGTACTGTCGCATTTCACTTTTACAGCCCCCTCTATTGCCTTCGTTAGTTCGTCCTCTGTGGTTATATCGTCGTGGTCACTAATTATCACCTGGTGCTTTTTTTAAATTTTATTGACAGTTGCTAAGAGTTCGAGTTTCTCTTTCTTCCGCCTTAAAATTCGAAATGTGCCTTTTTCAGTTCTCTCGCATTATCTATTTTAGCTCCAAGTTCATCCGTATCGATTCTTGCTCTCATTATTTTTAGGATCTCTGCATACATATTACCCTCATTGGAGGTCACTATGACAGTTTTGTAGTTCTGTCTTTTGTTGTACTCATTCTTCATCTTTGTAGTTTATCTGGCTTTTGTGACTTTGATTTTCTGGGTCTAAAGTTGGCTTTTTTCTAGTGTATAATGTCATCACACTTTTGCTGTTTTTGAATGCATAGTCCATCATCATCGCCTTACGTATAATTATATCATTATGCTTCTGCAACATTTTTCAGGCTTTCCTGTAGCCTACGCCTTTGGTCTATATCTATTTATTATTGCTAGTCGTGTGTAGGTTTTCCCACATCTTTTGATTCTGCTTCAATGGTAATTATAGTGCTACGATCAATGAGGTGTTGCTTTTCAAGAGGTTCTCGTAATTAGCTGAAGCTCTGTCCAGTCCAGTCACTGCAGTCAAATAATATATATTTTCTTCAAACGGCAGTAAAATGTGACATTATACTGCTTGATTGATGATGCTAAACTGGCACTTCATTGCCATGGCATCTAATAGTATTTGACATTACTAGCTTGGTAAGAGGGTTTTTACTGGCGAATAGAAGGATATGACTAGCGAGCGTGTATTGTTGAATATTTTATTTGTTCCTCACTTGTAAATAACTAGAAATTTGCCATTTATTCAAAATGCCAAACTGGCAAGCAACTAAATTCATCAGTATGACACATACTAAGGAAGACAACTCTGGCTTTGCAGGCTATCATTTATCTAGGAGCACGCTTGTAAAACTGACAGTTAACTTGTAAAGATTTTACAAGTTAGTAACTTGTTAAAATACACTTTCTTGATGTTTACAAGTGAGGAACAAATAAAACACTTTTCCCGTTGCTGATCATGTAATTCAGTGATACGGCCTTAGTAATAAAACGTGTAAGTCGGTGATTATATTTGTTTGCTGCTTTTCGTTGACAACGGAATTTAATATTATTATTAAGTTCCTAGGATAATAAAATTAGCAACGCAAGATGCAGACTTAGACCTTTTGTTTATAATGACATGTGACACTCACAGGTAACACGACTCACGAAAATTAATCCTGGTGACAGGTGACAGACCAAACGATTTTCAAAAATTAATAATAAAATAGGAAAATTTCGATAAGCAGCGGGAAAATATAATAAGATAACTCGGAATGTATCGTCTAGTAACATCTTCGGCAGGCAACAAGCCGCGGCTTTGCCTTGGCTTGTACTTGTCTACCTCAAGTGTTAATAGATCTTTACATTCCTTGTTACTTAAATAGCTATTATCTGCTGCTGACAACTTTATCTGCCGCTCGTCAGCTGCAGATGATATTATCTGCCGCTGAAGAAATCAAGTAATTTTTTTCGAATTTTGTTCACAAAGTTGTAAATAACTTGTTATAAAAACGTTTCAAAAAAAAACTATACTACTTATATGTTATTCGGAGCAAAAGTATTTTTTTCTTCAAACGGCAGTAAAATATGGCATTATACTGCTGGATTGATGATGCTAAATTGTCACTTTATTGCCAGGCGGCAGATAATAACTTTATCTGCCGCTCGTCAGCGGCAGATAAAGTTATTATCTGCCGCTGACGAGATCAAGTAATTTTCTTCGAATTTTGTTCACAAAGTTGTAAATAATCTGTTACAAAAACGTTTGAAGAAAAAATACTATATGTTATTCGGAGCAAAAGTATTTTTTTCTTCAAACGGCAGTAAAATATGGCATTATACTGCTGGATTGATGATGCTAAATTGTCACTTTATTGCCAGGCGGCAGATAATAACTTTATCTGCCGCTCGTCAGCGGCAGATAAAGTTATTAGCGGCAAATTTCAAGAGGCGTCGTGTCCCAAATCCGGCTTCCGTGAGCGAGTTTTCGATAAACGCTTAGAGAGAGAGATACTCTGCGAGTGGACGTAGTCCAGCAAGTTTGAATTCACTCATTCCCTTGCATAAAACAGGCGAATGTTATCAGACACTTTTTTGCGCGAGCCCAAAGAAGCGCTCCCCGCCCTGCATCGGTGGTGTGAGGTGCCGTGGCGTGGTTTTTAGAGACTCGTTAGCAGTGCAGGTTGCGATGTGTTAAGTGCCCGTGCTTTCAGTGCAGCTCTATGAAACTAGGCGAATTAGGCCCTTGGCCTCTTTAACCGCTTGTACGGATAATCTAACTGAGAGCGGCTAAATCCATAGTTAAATTACGTGTATTTCGGCGTTTCCTGTTAATGCTTCCGGATACACCGTTGATCTGATCGAGAACTCTATTGGGCACCATAATCGCCAAAGTTTCGAGCCTATTTATGGTTGCGAGAACAACCTCCCGCTTTCGTAGCTTTGGAGGACTTCTGCCCGACGGCTGGAGGTACTTGGAATTTCACCCCCAGGAGAAGCTAAGTTACTGTACTCTGTAATGATTTGATTTGTGCGGACCGCATATTGAAATCACGTGTGGGCTATCAAGGCCTCGCGCCTTGCGTGCTTGTAAACTGAATTCCCTCCGCTGCAGCTTTGCATACCAGTTGCGTCGTTAGGATGAGTCATCTGTAGCTCACGCGTTTGGTGTATTTGTTTAGTATAAATCTGTTTGTATTTCACGATGTTATTTAGCGTGTGAGTGTTGACCCTTTGGCGGGCTCAAGTGTAGTTTAAAACTGTGCATTTCACGTTGTCATTTAGCGGGTGAGTGTTGCCCCTTTGGCGGGCTCACGCGTAGTTTAAAGTTGTAGGGCCTAACCTATTCCCTGTGTCCCGCGCTCTTCTATTTTGCAGCTCGTTTGAAAATTGTTATGCACCACCGTTTACTAACCCCTTTTGTTTTAATAGTTAAGATGCGCCCGTAACTGTAAATTTCACTGCGATATTTGTGTGCGTTTAAAGACCAATAGACGCAATTTGGTAAATGTTGCCGATGTGTTTTCTTTATGCTATGTTTCGATTTATATAATTGTAGTACTGTGTTATGCTATTGCCCGAGTGGCATTCTGTATATGATTTGTGTGAAGCGAATCCTGGCCGAATCTTGTGAGCGACAAGGTAGGCTCCAACGCTCTGGCTGCCGACTGCAGGGGGTTCCGAAGCTACACACCCTTCAGTCCCGTTATGGCTCTTCGAGTTTCTGCCGAACGTTTATTTATTAACACCCTTTATATGTTGTCACGATTGCCCCTAAGACGTCCTGTTCAAAGTACGCCGTCAATCTCCCTGAGCGTTGTCAGCCGCGGTTATTAGCCTTCCCATGAGTATTTAGGGCAAGCAGTGAAATTTTCCCGTACGTGATATAGGTTAGTGGCACTCCCTTATCGGAGGTGTTGTAAAATCAGTTTTGTACAGTAACATGGTCAAGAGGTTTTGACTCTCTGTGCAATCTTATTGGTCTGCTATAAGTTTTATTTACCCTCCGGCAGAGCTGGTTTGAGCATTCCTCTATCCGCCACTTGGGGACTCGCCTGGTTGGGGTTATATGTATCCCCGCTGACTTATTACTTAACTTACCTTATTCTAACTTCACGCAACCTAGCCCAAAGATGAATACTTACTATGTATTTTGTTAAGTCATTTGGCTGTTTCAGATGCTTAATTGCATTTCACGCCGTTAGTTAGGTCATTTTGGTATTTTGAATAGCCGCCTAAGCTTAGAGCAGCGTGCCCGTATGCTAAGCCCTTTTAGCTCTTTATTTGGCTCCATCGCCTAATTCCAGAATCACGATTTCGCACATATTTAGCCCCAAAAGCAGTATTTGTCGTAGGTTGGAGCTCTCCTCTGATGGCGTTTTTCTGAATTCTGAATAGCAAGCTGTGGCGGCGTGATACCAGCGTGGCCCGCATTGGTTTGTTTCATTTAGCACGCTGTGGCGGCGTGATACCAGCGTGGCCCGCATTGGTTGGTTTCATTTTATCGCCTTGCGATTGGCTGCCAAGGTTTAGTCACGTGAGGACGCGACCAAGGTGACCTTTGCGAGCGCGTCCCTTTGGGCATTCAGCCGAGAGCCGTCGAACGAACAAGAGGTCGCAGAGTGTGTGCTTTCGTGCGGCGCTTCCGCCCTTGGCGGGGGCGTCAGCCTTTTTCCCGTCAAGTGCTGCTTCAGCACGTATGTGATATACGGTTTCGCCATAAGTGGCAGTCGTCCGGAGCCCATTGAAAAGAGCGCTTGTGTGGTGGTTGTGAGTCGGAGTTTGTCGAGTGGTCTTCGGCGTAACGTGGGTGTTTTTGGAGCCCAGTTCCTGCTACTGTTAGTGACGGGTCGTGCCCCCTTCATCTCGACCTACGAGGATTTGGTTCAGCAGAACGAGTGAGGCCCCCATTCTTTTCGTCGTCCCGTTGTACGCGTCCTGACGCGTCTCCCGTCGCCATTGAGGCGGTTATGCATTCACCCCCTTTCGCCGTTGTAACACCGAAGGTACCTACCACCTACGATTGCAGCTCGTCGCAACTCAACTGTACCAGGCTCCCTCGCCGCCTACGCATTAAGGTATGTGCCTTTAACCTGATTACCGCTGTGAACGCGAGTGTTACTCATTACTACTCATTACTGCGCTAGTGTATTCATTCAGACTTGCAGACTGTTCATGCCGTGAAGGCTAATGTAAATCGTCGCTGCCCTTGCATAAGGCAACGTGTATCTTTGTACCTACTCATTACTACGCTAGTGTATTCATTCAGACTTGCAGACTGTTCATGCCGTGAAGGCTAATGTAAATCGTCGCTGCCCGCCGTATAAGGCCACGTACATGTTTGTACTAGTTACTACCTATTATTGCTGTTCACTAATGTTCAACATCTGTCGTTAAGTTTAGAGCGCGCGTGCCAGCTGGTGCCCTTAATTATAGATTAAGGTTAGATACAGGGCGACGCATTCTGCTACCCCATTGTAACCCGAAGTGAAATATATGATTGGTTAGTTAAGGGAACTATTGTTTGTTTCGGTTTGTGCATGTTCTGTTACAGATAGACGCCCCTTTATTGTACGAATTATTGTACGACGGAACGAGGAAGCTGTGAGCGTGCAGGTGAGTGAGACAGCTGCGTAGTCGTGGTCGGATTGACACCTAATCACAATCCTTGCTTAAGGCAATCCCGAAATTGTTATTTGACCTTGCAACTCTTGAGTAATCTTATTGGCGGAGTATTTTTGCATGCTTCGCCCCCGTCTAACCGTCCAGGCCCGGTTAGCCGGGTTAAGACAGGCTTGGTGGCGCCCTCATAATTTCGACATACCCTGTATATATTATGCCACAACGCGCTTGCCCAGAACGTATCGTGTGACTCACGCCCGACTCCCTGAGCGTTCCAGCCGTGGCCTATTAGCCTATTTCGAACCGATTTCAGGGCAAGTGTGTCAGGTTTTCAGGACTGATTCCGTGGTGCGATGCTCACCTTGGGTGGGTGTCGTAAAGTCCTTTTAATACCGTAACAGGCTAATTTTGGCTTCCCAACGTGTGGGCCTGTTCTTTTCTGATATTCGTCTTCTCGTCAAGCCCCTTCGTTGTACGTCTTAATTTTGGTTCCCTAACGTGGGGTTTTGTCTGTTTGGTTTTGTCGTCAAGCCACCCGTTGTGCCTTGATTTTGGCTATTCCAACGTTTGGAGCCTATTGGTGCACGACAACGCTCGACCTCATTTTGGGGTTTTCTTTTTTTGCGCTGTGTGTCTTAATTTTGGCGCGACAACGTGGGACGTTGATGTTCATTGTTGTCTGTTATCATTTATATTGTTGTCACAAATGTTTTTTTTTCGTCATTTCGAAGTGGTATGGACTGGTAAACCTTTTTTTTCTTAGTAGAATATTTTACCGAGCTTCTTTTCTTGTTTTCTATTTGTCTTTTCCTGTTTTCTTCTGTTTTCTATATGTCTTTTCTTGTCTTTTCCTGTTCTTAGTTTATTTTCATTAGTTTTCTTGACCGTGTATATGTTGTTTCTTAGTTGTCATTTGTCTTTACGTTTCTTTTCTTGTTTTCTATATGTTTTTTCTTGTCTTTTCTTATTTTCTATTTGTAGTTTTTGCTTTGTTGTTGTTTATCGCCTTTTTGAGTTTTCTTTTTGTGTTTTTCCATGTCTTTTCATATTTTGAGTATCTTTTTCGTCATTTTTACCGTCGTTTCTTGTTTTTTTTTAGCCAGTTCATACTACCGAGATCTCTCGTTGCATTCAGTGCAGATTTTTATCCCGTATTAGTCGGATTTAGTACCAGATGTTGTTGAGTGAAGGTACCGACCTTGTTTTTTTTTAAGTCTTTTCGAAGGCTTAGTTGGGAGTTTCGATTCCCTGTCGTTTACATTGTTTAGCCTTGGGCTAAGTTGACACTTTTGTTGTACCGAACTGACGTTTATCGATTTTGACGTTCACGTTAGCGAGGTTTATCGATTTTGACGTTGATGATTACCGATTTTGACAATTTTTTTTCTCTATCGTTTGGTGTTGTACCGAGTTGATTTTTTGGTGAGCAGGTTGGAATTCATTTTCAGCTTCATCACGGCGTTTTGGTTTGTTGATAAGTTTTGGTGTGCTGTTGGTGTGCTTGGGGAGATTCGCTCGTGCGGTTATTACGTCCCTCAGGCCATCTTCTTAGTTGGTTTGACGTAGTTATTTTCGTTGGACTTTTATTTCATTTTCATTATTATCATGTACCGCCCAACTTTGTTTACCGACTTCTTCGTGGACGCCCCTAACAGTCATAGTAGTGTTTTGTACACTTTCCGTTAGTATTTAACGAGTCTTTACCGCTGGTCGGAATGCTTCGTATTTGTTGACGTTTTGTTGTCATTTACCGTACCCTTTTTGTCTGATGACGTCATGTTGTCAAGTATCGTGTTCTTTGTGAACAGTTTCGTTGAAGCTTCTGAGCTTTGTGTGGCAGTAATGCGCTGCTGTTCGCATGAGGCCTCTTTGGTATTCAAGTTTTCAAGTATTAAGTATTTAAAGATTTTTGACTTTTTTTTTGTAGTGATGCCCTGTTGTTTTCGTGGCCTAGCGCTCTTTTACCGTACCGTTGGCCGTCGCCATTTTCAACCACCTGTGTGGGATTACATAAAGAGAGCGTGTTTCTGGTCATTTTGTTTCGTGCGGACCCTGTCGTCGTAAGGTAGTCCCTTTGGGCCGCATGGAGTTCTGAAAAGGATTTATTGGGCATGCGTCATCGAACGCCTACACCCTTGGAGACTTGGTTCTTCCGCATTTTCTTTTGGTGTTCGGTGTTGGAGTCACTTTCGAGCTCGCGCTTTGCGGTTTAATAGTCGACTTGGCTCCGGCATCGGCATCGATTGAGGATTTCGGTGGACTGAGTTTTTCCTATTACTGATTATGACTATTTTTGACAGTTTCTGTCACAACCATTTCCCTTTTTTTTTTTGGTGGTTCATCCTCTTCTCTTGGGTACTCATACCAGTTGTGGGATCCACACAATGCGCCGATCTCGTGACGCGCAGCGTGCCCTCTTCAGGTAACCCTTGGGTGGGACTTTGGACTTCCATTTCTATACCCCCCCCCCCTCCCTGTGTTCTTTTGGAACGGTTGGTCGGAAGTGTCCACAGGTGTAAGACTTATTTGTACCCCATTTAGACCCATATTTTACCCGATTTCGACCCAAACAATTTACGTATTTTCTACTGGCGTATCCAGTCTTTCTTCTCCCTCTTCTCTCTTCCCTCCTGTCGTACCCTATCGGGTGGCCGGTGTGCGTAATTCCTTTGGGGGTACAGCTATCGTATCAGCGTTTCCGGCCGTTTGAGTGCTCGTGGCGCCGCAGCCAAAATGCCTCGTTGTTTTATAAGAGACTTCGGGGAACTCTCTTTCAAGTAAGGGGAGTGTTAAGTCATTTGGCTGTTTCAGATGCTTAATTGCATTTCACGCCGTTAGTTAGGTCATTTTGGTATTTTGAATAGCCGCCTAAGCTTAGAGCAGCGTGCCCGTATGCTAAGCCCTTTTAGCTCTTTATTTGGCTCCATCGCCTAATTCCAGAATCACGATTTCGCACATATTTAGCCCCAAAAGCAGTATTTGTCGTCGGTTGGAGCTCTCCTCTGATGGCGTTTTTCTGAATTCTGAATAGCACGCTGTGGCGGCGTGATACCAGCGTGGCCCGCATTGGTTTGTTTCATTTAGCACGCTGTGGCGGTGTGATACCAGCGTGGCCCGCATTGGTTGGTTTCATTTTATCGCCTTGCGATTGGCTGCCAAGGTTTAGTCACGTGAGGACGCGACCAAGGTGACCTTTGCGAGCGCGTCCCTTTGGGCATTCAGCCGAGAGCCGTCGAACGAACAAGAGGTCGCAGAGTGTGTGCTTTCGTGCGGCGCTTCCGCCCTTGGCGGGGGCGTCAGCCTTTTTCCCGTCAAGTGCTGCTTCAGCACGTATGTGATATACGGTTTCGCCATAAGTGGCAGTCGTCCGGAGCCCATTGAAAAGAGCGCTTGTGTGGTGGTTGTGAGTCGGAGTTTGTCGAGTGGTCTTCGGCGTAACGTGGGTGTTTTTGGAGCCCAGTTCCTGCTACTGTTAGTGAGGGGTCGTGCCCCCTTCATCTCGACCTACGAGGATTTGGTTCAGCAGAACGAGTGAGGCCCCCATTCTTTTCGTCGTCCCGTTGTACGCGTCCTGACGCGTCTCCCGTCGCCATTGAGGCGGTTATGCATTCACCCCCTTTCGCCGTTGTAACACCGAAGGTACCTACCACCTACGATTGCAGCTCGTCGCAACTCAACTGTACCAGGCTCCCTCGCCGCCTACGCATTAAGGTATGTGCCTTTAACCTGATTACCGCTGTGAACGCGAGTGTTACTCATTACTACTCATTACTGCGCTAGTGTATTCATTCAGACTTGCAGACTGTTCATGCCGTGAAGGCTAATGTAAATCGTCGCTGCCCTTGCATAAGGCAACGTGTATCTTTGTACCTACTCATTACTACGCTAGTGTATTCATTCAGACTTGCAGACTGTTCATGCCGTGAAGGCTAATGTAAATCGTCGCTGCCCGCCGTATAAGGCCACGTACATGTTTGTACTAGTTACTACCTATTATTGCTGTTCACTAATGTTCAACATCTGTCGTTAAGTTTAGAGCGCGCGTGCCAGCTGGTGCCCTTAATTATAGATTAAGGTTAGATACAGGGCGACGCATTCTGCTACCCCATTGTAACCCGAAGTGAAATATATGATTGGTTAGTTAAGGGAACTATTGTTTGTTTCGGTTTGTGCATGTTCTGTTACAGATAGACGCCCCTTTATTGTACGAATTATTGTACGACGGAACGAGGAAGCTGTGAGCGTGCAGGTGAGTGAGACAGCTGCGTAGTCGTGGTCGGATTG
Source organism: Agriotes lineatus (assembly GCA_940337035.1). Taxonomy (NCBI): domain Eukaryota; kingdom Metazoa; phylum Arthropoda; class Insecta; order Coleoptera; family Elateridae; genus Agriotes; species Agriotes lineatus. The sequence goes on from CALNHX010001429.1 coordinate 10,651, forward strand.
ACACCTAATCACAATCCTTACTTAAGGCAATCCCGAAATTGTTATTTGACCTTGCAACTCTTGAGTAATCTTATTGGCAGAGTATTTTTGCATGCTTCGCCCCCGTCTAACCGTCCAGGCCCGGTTAGCCGGGTTAAGACAGGCTTGGTGGCGCCCTCATAATTTCGACATACCCTGTATATATTATGCCACAACGCGCTTGCCCAGAACGTATCGTGTGACTCACGCCCGACTCCCTGAGCGTTCCAGCCGTGGCCTATTAGCCTATTTCGAACCGATTTCAGGGCAAGTGTGTCAGGTTTTCAGGACTGATTCCGTGGTGCGATGCTCACCTTGGGTGGGTGTCGTAAAGTCCTTTTAATACCGTAACAATTTTACGACGTATTTTGATTGAGTAAACTCATTTTACTACTATGTGACCATAAATTTTAAACCAAGTTTCAATGTTAAAAGACATGTTTTGTACACCTTTACTTAGGAAAAAATAAAGCAATGTGAGATATAGTTTAAACATTTATAACATATTCCAATTTCATGAATTATTTGGTCGATTTGAATAATATAAAAAATGTTCGTTTCAGATCTACTTCTGCTGTGGTTATTTCATTGCGGATCAATACTTACATCTCAAACTGAGCAGTCGTGTTCAAAAATTAAAATGGCTTACATACCTAAGGTAAAGTTCTACTTGTCCATTGAATGTTTAGGCCTGTTGAAAGCATTTTATTAAATACCCTCTTCCTCTTTAAGGAATACCAGCTCGATTCTGGCACAATAGGCAACCTTGGTTTGGACTATGAGGTAGCAATTGCCGCCTTCCTGTCCTTTCAATGTTTGGAAAAAGACGAGAATATGTGGTTGGCTTCCAACCCTAAAGACGTGGATGGTTTCGACGATATTATTCTCTACAGGCAGCTGTCAGACAAAACTGGAGTGACGTATTTGGTGCAGCTTAAGCATAAAGAGAAAGGCACAAATATCAAACTAAACGAATTTTTCAAAAAGCCAGACAACCCGAAAGCGGCCCACTTTTATCTTCTGAAGTATTTGGAGCACTACGTTGCGTTGGTTGAACGGATTAACAGCTCCAACGACCAGTCTGAGATGATAAAACACCTCAGGGAAGTAGAAAACTTCAAGCTGGTCTTGTTTACTAACAGAGGTGTTGAAAAGTGCGACTTTTTGGAAAGTTTCGCCGACGATCAGGTCCAGTTCTTGAACACTAGTAAGAAAGGAGTAGCTTATACGTTTTGTTATGATAAAATAGTTGCAAATAGTGTTGTAAAAGCACATGTGGACTTTAAGGAACATAATTCACAAAGTAGGAGGTTTTTCGAAAATTTAATATTGTTTACCCGTCAGATTCATATGAATGATGGACTGGGGTTTCTTACTGAAAAATTTAAAAGCTTGTTGGGATCTACTGAATTATCGCCCTCCAACTTCCAGCAAGTGACTAAAAGATATACTGAATTTCTGCAGTCATGGGCCCAAGGAGATCTAGGAGGAAATTATCCTCTTGCAAAAACTCACATTGTCAGCAACCTTCTAAGCATATTCTGCGAAAGCTTTGTGGTTAAATTTGAGTATCCAACCAGTTATTCTTCTAACGTTGAATTCGACGTGCAAACATGGGATGAACTTATTTCCACTAAAGCTATAACAATAGTTAATGCAGATGATATAGCTTATAGTTTTTTAGGTACATACATTACTTACAAAATTCGCCAAAAACTTAGTGACGCCCAAATGGATAAACTCGAATCATGGAATAAAGGGAAAGTTGTGATGCATCCTGAAATACTTAATGAAAACATACGTAAATACGTGCACAGGAATAAAATACCTACTTTATGGGACGCATATAAATTCTTATGGATTGAAGATCATCTTCCGTTAGTACTGGAAATCCACTTTCAGCAAGACTTCGAAAATATTTTAAATGCTCTCAAACTATCCAACAATAATCTAAGGATAATTATCTTGAACAAAACCACAAAAGCGTTCCCCATCAAATCTAAAACCATTAAATCGTTTATGTCTTTTAAGGATTTAGCTAAGGACAACAAACAGAAACTAGCGAGCAAAACTGTTAAAATCCAAGGAAGGCCGTCATATACGCTTGCAGAGCTTGTAGATGACACTATGGCTCAAATAATGACTTCGAATGATATAATTGGTATTTTGTGCTGCCAATTCAACATAGGCAACGTTTCAAAGCCGCTACCGTTTTATTTCGTTGAACGAACCTTGGTCAAGGTTTACCTAGATTCTGAACTTCTAAAAAATACCAAAGAACTATTTTTGGTGGAAAAGGAATCAGAAGGCGAACTAATTGTGCCCGAATCCGAAAAACGCAACGTTATCATTGTAGAACCACAAACCTATTTGCAACATCTCGCTAACCTAAAATCTTCCAACAAAGTAATTAATTATTTACGCTATCATGGCGGCAAACTTGAGTGGAAGAAATCTTTTGGGAGTATAAAAGCAATTCGCATGCATCGATCTGAAGTCACAGACTTTAATTCTCCATTCTCCATAAATGATATTCATGGCACAATAATTTTAAGTGGAGGTCCTGGATCGGGTAAATCTACATTCATGGATTATCTTGCCTCCAGTGCTCCAGGAAGCATGTGGGTCATCAGAATAGACTTAAAATGTTTCACCAAATACTACAGAAGCGCCAAATGTAAAAACCGAAACACGCCTGCAGCAATTCATTTGCACTTTTTTAACGAAGAGATGCTCGCCAAGCATGGCTGTGACATCAAATTAGCAAATAGCATATTTCTAAAATATCTTGACAAGAAGAAGGTTCTTATTTTAATGGACGGGTTTGACGAAGTATCCTATTCTCATGCAATTGAAGTCGTGAACATAGCAAAGACTTTACAGGAGGAAGAATTTCCCGTGTGGATTACTACCCGCCCCCATATGACTGCATTTTTGGAAGAACATTTAAATACATTGTCGATTTCTTTCCAACCACTCCACAAAGAGGAGCAGTCCCAATTTTTAATCGATTATTTCACCTCGATGTCGTCTATTGACAATTATGACGCTTCAAATTTTGCAAAACAGTTACTAGAATTGACTCAAGACAATTTAAACGATGAAAAGGGCAGCTTTACGTCAATTCCCTTGCAAATTGAAATTCTAGCCGAGTTGTTTCTAGAGAAATATAAAATAGCAACTGTCAACCTATATGAAGATTTTGATATCGTGCGCATTTATGAAAGCGTTGTGAAAAAGAAGATGCGCATTCTATGCGCAAATTTTGGAGCATCGGCACAGGAAAACTACTATATGTTTGAACAGCACTTTTCCTTTTTCGCCTTGAAGAATGTGTTCTCGTTTCCAATGTTTCAAAGTATCTGTGATGATGTGTATAAATTATCATATAAGGATGACCCAAGGCATGTTCAACTTTTGCAAAGGGGGGGAACTGTAACGGTAGAAGAGGAATTTGACATACATTTTATACATCAGACATATGCTGAATACCTATCAGCAAAATGGCTTTTAGAAAATGTTGATCAGGAAAATCTTATTCTGGGAAAAGCCGCACAGGATACATTATGCCAGAGATTTAATTATGACTATAGCTTTGTCTTCCACGTTTTTGATTGCATTGCAACACAGAACAACCCAATCCATTTAGCTATCGTTAAAGGCGAATTAAATAAAGCTTTGAAAATGATTAATTCCTCTCCAGAATTGATAAATTCATTAGACAAGGTTAACAGATCCCTTTTGCACGTAATGGCAATACATAAATATAAATATTGTTCCTCAATCAGTCAACATTTCTTGCAATTAAATACCAAGAGCTGGTTTTTGGAAAACTTGGCAGAGAAAATTTTAGACAGCAAAGAGGTATCAATTGAAGAATGTGATAATTTAGGTTATAACGCTTTAGACTACTCACTAGCCAATGGATTTTTACATTTAGCAGAACAAATATGTGCCAGGTCGAATAAGCTAACCATTGGCATACAGATGAGCTCGATAAATCTAAAAAATAAATATTTTATATACTGTGGTATGATGGGCTATGAAAACCTGTTCAAATGCTTGCTAAGATACTTCGCCTATCAGGACTTGCTACAAAATCAAGAACATAGAAATCAAAATGTCCGCGCTTATGTGAGAAAGTGTTATAATCTAATTCCATGTTATGGCGGTTTAATTCAAAGAAATCTCGAAAATTATTTGAATAACCTTGAGGTGACCGCACTGCTTCAACTATTTTCTTCTTCCGACTTACACGTAGCATGTGCTTTTGGTTCGAAAGAAATTGTGGATTTGATCATGCATAAACGGGCAGATGTAAACAAGCAAGACGCGTATTTATACACCCCTCTCCATTACTGTGCATCGTTTGGAAAATCGGAAGTTGTCCTTTCACTTATATCTAAGGGAGCTAAAGTCAATATCAAAAACTACGATGGGGATACACCAATGCATATAGCAATTTATAATAAATATGTTGATGTAGTAGCTATATTGTTAGAAAATAATGCTGATGTTAATATTGAAAATAAAGACGATGAGACAGCTCTGCAGCTATCAATGAACAGTAAAGAACCTGAATTGAAAGCTTTGTTTGAGAAGCAACCCCTGGAAGATGATACTGGGGGACATGCAGATAGCGTCAGCATAGTTTGCAAAAGGATAACTGTAGATGATGCAGTAATAGACGGTTTGATAGGTTACATGAATTCAACACTTAGAGAAGGATCAGAAGACGGGAGTAACGCAGAACTGCTTTTGATGAAGACTACCAAATGAGCAAAATAACAACTAGTGAAGCTCACTTGAGTACGCAAAGCTCCGATAATAATGGCGAAGGAAAACAGTAAGAATTCCAGGGTTCCTATTTCTCGCAAGAAATATTGTGATTTGTAATTATTTATTTAATAAACAGTAAAAACTCACTTGTGTTATCTATCTACGATAATGTGTTACATTTACGACCAACAACAAGCCTAAAAAGGTGAAACAAAAGACTCGCCATCGATCGGGGGACCGGATACGGCACATAAAAAAGAAGAACAAATCCATGTAATTTATGTGGGCGCCACTTGATGTGTTTACAGAGGGTGGAATGGGAATCTCACCAGGAAGATTTCCCCTCGACCAATTTTTGGAATGCTTACCTTATTTTAGAATTTGCCTAACTGTATTCTTCTCCACAAAGAACTTGCACAACTAGTACTTTGAGAACGACTATAATTAAAGACCAGAACCGCTGTAACAATGCTAACCCAAGAAACCCTTAAACACATTGCCTAATCGGGACGTCACGCATCGTAATAAGAAAAGCATGTGTTTGCTCTTAGCGTAATTCCACAGGTAAAGCAATGCTGATAACCTTGTGACAGGTGGGTCAATTCATTTAAGGTTTACTGCAGACAAAACTTAAGTCCGCGTAAGTGGTCAATTCTTAATTATTTCACGGCGTGCATTACTAAACTTAATATAAGATATCCAAAATTGGCGATAATTTACAAGATGCATAACTTAACTAAAAATACAGGTTACACATAGCTGGATGCAGTAATTTGTAATGCTACCTGGTTATATTTATTCAATCGTAGCATTAATTAATTGTGCCCTTATGAATGGTAGCTTCTGACTGGGCCTAGGTTCGATTTATTTATACCTTGGCTGATTCAAAGAACAACAAATAACAGAAAGTACATTTATTCAACACTGTACAGTTGGTAAAATAATAAAATAAATCATATTCATAATTATATACAACCACAATTATTTTTGACGCAAATCTTCAAGTTGGTTCTGGAGAGTAGACAACTTCAATTGCCTGGAAGTTTGGCCGGGGCCCTCGCTATCGGCGGTGGTTGAAACCAACGGAGAATTTGAGCGAGCGTTGGTAGAACTGTAACACGATAATCCAATTATTTATTGACAGCTCGAACTATTGTAAACAAGCGGAACAATGGTGGTTCGTTTTAATTACAAAAGAATTGATTGAGGCTATGATCCGTGCACTTGGGCATCTTTTTGATAAGCTCCGGTGATAGCTCCGCCCTGGTGCGGGGGTCAAATTCCTGTGCGCTCTTATCGAGTTCGAAGCGCGTGTCGAGGTTAATCCTCCAAGATGAGCAACTCGATTACCACAGTGTAAGTACTTAGTTTTCTTACGTCTGAGGGAATGGCCTATTTTTCCGTTACATTTTGGCCGAGTTTTGAGGCCAAAAGGCAGGCTCCGAAAGAATTGAAAAAAGCGCACTCAGATGTACGTTATGTTTAAACGAGTTTGAAATACTTCGATATTCAGATATGCGTGATTTTTAAGCATATTTTGTGAACATAAATTTATTCAAACTAACAAACTCCGTTGCACAGTCGTTCGGTAATTGAATTTAAACTCTCATGGGGACCTCGAGAATAATAAATTATTCAAGTTAGTTTATTCCGTTGCACAGTCATAAACTAATTGAATTTAAACGGTCCAATCTCAGGGAAATTAAATTATTCAAACCAACATATTCCGATGCACAGTCATATGTTAATTTGAATTTAAGCGGACCGGAGTATTTCGGGGAGCTGGTTCTAGATTTTCTCGAATTTTTCTAGTGCTTCGGCCGGCGAGAAATTTCATTTTATACGTTGTCGCTCCGACGGGCATCACAGCGCGTGGCGGTGGGGATGTGCGGTGAACACTTCTCCGTCCCGCTGGCGCATCGCGGCTGTTCTGCCTGCTCGAGCGAACTGGAAATTTTCTATTGTTACAAAATGCGATCTTTTAAATGCCATAATATTTGATTATGCTAATTCGCATTTAAAATAGGAGCGAAACGTTACAAATTACTGGCGACAATGAATGCAAGAACCAGGGAAGTCACACTCGACTGATACCAAACAAAGCGAGCAGCTAAAGAATCATTTTGAAGCAGCGTCGCGTTCGTAACAGACATCGATGGAAGGGGGGTTTCTATTCGACGCAAGTGTTACTATAACGAATAGGTATTTGCAGAACGATTGATAGCGAGCTAATCGGAGTTCCTCCGTTATCTGACCAGAAGTTGAAATTACATTTTACTGCACCACAACGAGAAGGGAAGCGATCATTCAGATTGGTATGCTATGCTTTATGAACTACTAAATCCGACGAATTGCCTAGAAGAATCTTCAATACTCCGAAAATTGCTGACATATTGCACCGCACAATAACCCTCAAACCACGATGATCCTGTTTGCTCGATAGTAGCTATCTTGACTAGTTACTGTTGCCTGCGCGCTAGTTTGAACCTATAACGATCTAGTTCTGTCACCTTGGCATTTAATAATCATTATTCTGCTAGGAATAAAACTAAACGGTATTTCTTACATTGTAGTAATTAGATTAAAAGGTATTGTGTATTTAAAACTTGCAACGAATATTTCGCGCGCTCGAATAGTGAGGTGCAAGCCAGCGGAATACTTATTCCGGGTGCTATTAGTAGAACTGCATGCAACGGAATGACGTAACAGTTGGGTGCAGCTTGGAGCGTTGGATGCACTTACTAGTAGGCGACACGCGAAGCAATAAAGTGCGATTGAAAGTTTCTGTGTGGGTCTGCGTTTACAGCAGTCTGCGTTTCGTTATTCTTTAGCCAAAATACAGCCTCGAGGGTCTACAGCTACTTTGGAATCAACACCGAGATACCGATAATTTTTCAGCGCCGAAGTCACTTAACCAGCTTCAAAGGAGCAGTCGATCTTGTAAATTCAAGAAATCATTTAGAACTATAAAGCAAGGTTAGTTCTATAAATAATCATACCAGCAAATTATGAAGGGATAGTAACAAATTACGCAATAACATCAACGGGTAAATTACGCCCCCGAAATCAACGGCAACCTGCTAAGTCAGAACAAGATACTTGCATCATTCCGGGGACATATCGTGTCAGCTGAATTCAAGCTACTGGAGTCAGGCTCGCATTAAATGGATTCGTGTGCGGAATTGAAACATTATTAACACTGCTGGTTGTTTGACTTGGCGTTGATAATCAAAGATACACTTTAAAGAGTGTATTTAAGCATGTAGATTTTGTCTGTATATTCATTTCACAGAGTATATGTATTTTCATGTAAACTGTTTGGTTTTCATTTTTGGCAGAATTTGCATGTATAATTACAGAATTATAGGTAATCACAAACAAGCCGAAACGAGCGATATCGACATATCCTTAGCCGTACTGAGGTAAAAGCGGGTCTTGTGCTTCTACGGCTGAGTTAACTCGTAAACAAAGGGCAATCTAAATGTATAGTAAAGTAGAGTATAGAGCACGGAAGAAGCTACATTAAAAAACTGCGCGTTGAAGTTTGACGAATTTTCACCTTACTAAAATAATAAAATTCAGCACATGCTTTTGAATTATATTTTTTGATAACCGCGATTACAGAACTACCATTGAATATTATGGAGACGTTGCCAAGAAATGTTATCGTTTTTCTAAGGCAAAATATAAACACCAATCTAGAACAATATAAGAAAAGGCAGTAGTTTAAGGAAAAATGAAAAAGATAAAAAATAGAAAATAGATGTCCCAGAGAAAAGTGCTGAGAGCAATACGTTCAAGAATACCTATTTAAACAGCAAAAGCAAATAATGTTGAAAATAACAATAACTCATAAAAAGTTGTATGCTGAATCAGTTCTGTGGCGTATAAAAAATTATAAATTATATTCCCAAGTGATCGTCTATGCTTTTCCTTATGCTATTTTCATGTGCTTGTAAACGAGCGACTCGTTATTCCACTCTTGCACAAGCAGAATACACTTGGAAGTGTAGTTTCAACAATATATTTGATTTTGTTGGCAATTTTTGCAAATATTAATATTCATCAATAAGTATTACTTCGGAAGATTGCTTTCGACCTCAACATTTACAAATTTAAATTTTTTTTGTAACCTGTTAATCAATCTCAAAAAACCTAATATAATGTGGAAGGTCTTATGATACTACATACGTTTTATGGAAATAGAAACCGCTTTAGCTTTAGAGGAAATCCGAAAAATTAATAAAAGTGAAATATCACATAACCTATCAGGATGACTTCCTTCTCACTCCTCAGTTAGTACAGAATATTAATGCCAAGAACTAAACATGTTTTGGGCAAGATCGGCCGCTTCTCTTTCTATATGTTTGTCCATTTGTATACCGGCTATCCGTAATAGACGTTACGCAATCGCGTAACTACCCCGTCAGGGGGGCGAAGCGACACAACCGCCGGACTTGCAAGCATGAGGTCGCGAGTTCGAATTTCGGTCCAGACATTTTTTTTATTATGAAAGCATGCGCACACAAATTTCTATCCCTACTTACCTTAAAATCTGAAATTCCACATTATTGGCGATGTCTGACCCAATCGTATTCTCCGCTAACGTTTTATAAATCGCTAGTGACTCAATGTCTAGGTACCACCGCATTCATAGAAAACTAGGACAGTAAACATAGCCCCCATACCTCAATCTGGTTCGAATTATTGCTTTCTGAGCTTCGTGTAAAGGTGCAATCTTGATGTTAAAGCTGTCAGTTTCTTTGAATCGGTTATATTACAGCCAATATCTATTGAAATTTGGCTGTACCAGTGTTTTATGAAGACGGTGGTACATTATAAAATTATGAGTAATTTCAGAATTTTTACAATTCGACTTAAAATTGTAGGCGTTTCATAAAACGCCGAATAACTCTCAATCTTATTGTACTTAAAAAGTTCTTTGCTTTTGGTTATTTTGTGTCATCCGTTCCACGTGTCTTATCCATCTTATGCTTTCCTTTTTATGACATTTACCACGTTTGGTTCATTATTAACTGAAAGTGTAGTAGCATTCATGTAATATGGAAATCTAATGTTTTTCTTTCTAGTGTAGGTATGTCAATGCGAAGCATTTATTGATATTAAAGTATAATTTCCCTTCTTGGCCCATTTATAAATATTTTCAATATAATTTTGTAACTCCTGACAATCATTGATATATTCAACCACCTTCCATAGCTAAGATCATTCTCTAATAATGCATGCTCCGAGTTTCCAATGACACTGAGCAAGTCAATAATAAATAAAAGAATTAACAAAGGCCCTAGATTGGCCTTAAGGTATAACGGATGGTGCTTTGTATTCCTTAGAAACATGACTTTTATAGACCACACATTATCTCCTGTTTTTAAGATAGGAACTGAACAATAAAATAAATTGTTGGAATAACCAATCTGGTGTAATTTTTTTAATAAAATAGTGTGACTTACTTTGTCACATCCCTTGGCGAAGTCGGTGTATTGCAATGGTTTAATGCCCACAGCAATTCTGGTTGCCTAACTATGGCATAAAAATGAAATAATAATTCAAATGGGCACAAGATTGATATTTTGGTTATTGCAATATAAAGTCAGTATTTTACACTAATAAATGCACATGATATGAGTAGCAGCAACTATAATTTGGTGGAGGAAGGTTAGCATTAGATAAAGCAGAATCAAAGGGGTTACGTTTAACGTTTTATTTATAATTGATGTTCGTAATGGCAAATACACCTTAACTTATGTGAATGACAGGTTTGATTTAACATGATACAGAGATGGTTTGTCGCGTTACAAAAATTATATAAGCGTTAAGTATTAAAAATTATACCCCCAACGAACGGTACCGCAGCTAACGAGGTAAAGAAACGGTGCAAAGCAAAGCAAAGATTGCAAAGAGCAAGATAAGGCAACATTTTAAATGACACAGACAATTGTGCAGTGCATTTAAAAACAGAGCATGTGATAAAATGCTACGATTGACAGTTTAGTTTTTAAGTAAAAACATATCAAACTTACGTTAAAAATAATTGTAAAATTTAATTGCTAAGATATCTGATCTTCAATTGTTATATTATTGAGTACCCAAGCCATAAATAAAGTTGGTTCTTGTTCAGCTTAGCTCTTATAAAATTGTAGTTTATCGATATGAAAAGTATTTGTGTGAATCCAAAACGCTTTTTTTATTGATCACCAGTCGGCAGAGCATCTGCGTGTGTAATTTTCATCGTGGTAAAATATCCCAGTGAAGAGGAATCGGTGCTGTAAGATTGGCACAAGTGCGTTCAACATCGAGGTCACTTTTCGGGCACTTTCCGAATAGTTTGAGACATCGGCCAGCTAGAATTTTATGTGCATCAAAGCTCCACTTCCAAGGTAAACTTTAACAGGAACGAGGTCATGGCTGTACATCAGGTTTGTGCAGAGAAAAGATTAAACTTTGTACAAGGCCAAGAGAGAGATGTCAGTTGGCAGTTTCGTTCCAGAAAATATTTATTACGGTGGCGTTGGTTGATTTTGAGAGTTGTACCAGAGATTTGGAGCAATTATGCAGGAAGTCGAACAGTTGCCTGTCGCACGTCCTTTTACGTCACTGAAACAAACACCAGGTTAGCCGGATATTACGTCATTATTATTTTTACTGCATATTTATTTTGTTTTTGTACGAACATGACATCTCGATTTTGGCTCATCAATTATGGACTGTGATTTGCAAGAAGGTCGGGTGCCATACATGTTAATAAGTTATACTTAACGGTAGATGTTACACCGGGTGTTGAATCCACCCCTTTGAAAAGAGTTTTTTCATGTTATAGTCGGAGCATTTTATTTAATTAAGTTGCCAATAAATAGAATATAAAATACAGTAAACCATTTATTTTGCACAGTAAATAATAAGAACATCATTTTAATAAACCCTGAGATTACACAAGAATTCTTTATTGAAACGATTTTATTTTGCTTGTAATTGTGGTGATTTGCTCTAGTTATTTATTATATTATTACTAAAGCTGTAGTAGAGGGGCTATGATTACAGTATATAACATCAACTTGTAAGTTATCGTCTAAAGCGTTTCTTGTGTAAAAGGATACAAATTAGTAACGGTTGAGCGATTTCGCATCAACCCATGCTATTTGATTTGTGGTCTTAAATTTACATAAGAAAGACCCTTTTATATAAAATGACCTAAAAAACATTTGATATTGACTGAAGTGTAGATTTGGGTCTATAATTAATTAGAGATTTAAATGGCATTACTTATTTCCCGCACACATACTTTTACATATTAAGAAAACCTGAATATCATGTGGTAATGTTCCCGGGAGAGAATCTGTGCTGCCCGGGGGGGAATTTTTCCCCCGGTCACCCCCTTGGATTCAACACTGATTTTTTGGGATAAGTATGAGTTCGTAGAGAAAGATTACATTTGGAAAAAAGTAAATTGTGGTGTCTTTATTAGACTGTCTTACAAATTTTCCTAAGTAGGTTTTACCAGCGTCTATCACACGATTAATGTGACCGATAAACAACTTTTTGTTTTTTAGTCCAAAATTGACTACGACCCAGATTCCTTCTTTTAACTGATCTGGTGTAAAGTTAGTTAATATTTCTGGATCTTCATTGTCACTGTCGGGTTCAGATACCACTATGTCCATTTCAACAGCATCAGAATTTATAGGGGTTGCAGCCCTCTTTGATCTGTCTAATTCAGCATTAATAGAAGTACTAGATGGTAAATCTGATTATTTAATGCGTTTCCAAATCTTCTTTCACGTAGGAATTCAGTCAAGCTATCTGAAACATTTAAATCGCCATCATTTGCTGATGACGATTCTGGCAGCATAGCTAAAACCTTTTGCCTATCCAGTGGAGCAATTCCAGCCTTTCTAAAACCAGATTTTATGCTTTTAGTTTCACTGCCATTTTCAGAAAGTTTATCAATGGTTTTTCGTAACAGGCTAGGGAATGTCTGTTTATCAATTGTAGTTTTCTTGCTACCTGCACCTAGTTTCCAAGATTCTAAAATGTTCCTCCATGCCATTTTTAATGGCCGAAAAAATGCTATATCTAAGGGTTGGCTAATGTGGGTGGAATTTTTAGGTAAGAAAACAAATGCAATTGAATTTTCTTCACATAATTCAACAACTCTAAGTGAGAGGTGAGAACTAAGATTATCACCTATTAAAACTTTCTTTCCTGCATAATTTCTGAAGTAGGGTAATATTATAGTCTGAAACCAGTCTAGGAAGCACTGAGCGTCCATTCATCCTAAGGTCACTAAATCACGTTAGCTACGCTACCGTAGCTAACGTGATTTAGGGCCGGTTGCATAAAGCAATGTTAAGTCTGGTGTTAGCTAACATCGCGTCAAAGTGAACAAAATCGCATCAAATTTTGTTTACTAATGTATTAGTTGCCATAAGCATTTGAGATTTGATTCGTTTTTGTTCACTTTGACGTCGCGTCAGCTAACACCAGACTTAACATTGCTTTATGCAACCGGCCCTTAGTGACCTTAATTCATCCTGATGGGCTTCTATTGTAATGTGCTCCAGCTGGGCCATTTGGTGTTCACAGGTCATACATATTGGTAGCCTTATAAATAATATATGGAGGAAGCAGAGTTCCGTCAGCATCAGCAGCAAAAATTACGGAAGTGGCACTTTTGGATTCATTCATCACCCGTTCGGGGTATTTACAACCACGTTTACAGATTATTTTTCGACGTCCAGGATTATCAGCAAGATTTGTTTCATAGTAATTGATAATCAGGTGTTCTTCAACATCCTTCAGAGTATCGGTAAGATGATCAAAATATTCATTAATTTCTTGAGGTGTAATTTGACCTCGGCTACGTTTAATGTTTTGGCAAATTCTGGGTGCTACTTTACTGTTGTGCCTTAACAGGAAGCTTTTTATCCAATCTTTTCTGGCATATTGTCTTTAAAGACATTGTTTTGTATTCCACGTCTCTCTAAAAGATATTTAGCAAAAGACCTCACTTCAAATTCCGTCATAGGGTAGCCCCATTTGGCACACGTTATAATGCATTTTACTATTTTGGCTTCACATTCCAGTGTTAACGCAGTTTGACCTCCTTTATTCTTTACTTTATTTTGTGGTGTTTGAGAAACGTACCGTTGAATCACAGATTTTGGAATTTTATATCGTTCTGCTGCTTTTCGGTAAACGTGCAGTTTAGGTCACCCAGATGTAAACAAACCGATCGGCACCACTCGGGTCAGAATATGCAGGCTTGCCAGACTGAATGCATGTGCGTTTTGACGTGCTACGTTATTACGTTACCACACCTAATTCTCAGCGTTTGGTTATTTTTCAATAAACTTTTAGTAGTTTTGGTAATCCTGCTGTGATTCAATTTTCTGCATATTTATCTTTGACGACAGTACGCTAATAAATTATTTAAAAATTGCAGTAATAACTAATAACCCCTAATATAATTGAAATAAAATTACATCTGTTGAAAAAAGAAGATACAGGGGTGTGTAGGGTAGAAATAAAATCTACTGTATTTGTAACTAAACCTTCAAACAGTGCTAAGTTTATTATTGAATATAAAAAAGTGCAAGACATGTAACTACAAAAATTAAATTAAATTGTTTATAAAAAAGCGTAGATGTATTTACAAAACACGCAGAGAATTATATGTGGTAACGCAATAACCTAGCATGTCAAAACGCGCATGCATTCAGTCTGGCAACCCTGCATATTTTGACCGTAGTGGTGCCGATCGGTTTGTTTACATCTGGGTGACCTAAATTGCACGTTTACCGCTTTTCTTATGCTAATTCCTCTTTTACGGTTCTTATAACATCTCCTAAATCTTCTTGGGTATATTTCTTGTGTCGCTTTGTTAAGACACCTGGTTTATAATACCTTGACATTTTTTAGGTTATGTCCCTATTCACCCCTAAAAATCAAAAGAAATGTAACGTTATCGTAAATAATTATTTACAAACTACTAGATTGTACTAACCTCTATTTTTTTTTGCAGACGCCTACACAAATGTATACTTATTTATGTAAAATTATCGAAAACACTAATCAAACAACCTACTGCTTTGCCGCCACAAATCTTTTTTTGACATTTGTAAATAACGTGTAAAACATGTGCCAGCTAAAACGAGAAATACCAACCGTTAGTGTTATTTTCTTTACCAATAGTAAAACATAAAGTCTCTAAAAGAGCTGGCAACAACATTTGTGAGCAATTTAAAAACATAAACTTTATAATGCATTATGTACCTATTTCCATATTAATAAAAATCCAAGTTTTCGTCCCCATTCACCCCAGAGTCCCTATTCACCCCGTTTTACGGTATACCTGTTTTTCAAGCCCATGACACCTGTTTGTTTTTCTTGGAGTTTAGGACCGTTAAGCGAAAAGCCATAACGGGTAGGTGTATTTTGAATTCAATTGTTAGCTAGATTTGTAGTTTTTTGTCGTGGTTAATGACTAGCATCTGCTTGTTTTTTTCTAAAGCACTTTATGCATTTTCTTAACCTTAAGAACCGCCGTCTAGTTCTTATTGTCTGCCAATAATCACCGAGAGGTTGAACTGGCCAGGGCCATGGTTGCCTTTCATTTAAGGATGGCACATAATTAAATGTACTATTGGTTGCATAGAAAACTGTGAAAACTGACGGAAAACCTAATCTCATAACCTCGAATTTGGCATAGACTTACAGTGCCACCAACATATTCATACGTTGTATAACCAACCTAAAACTAGCTGTACCTGTTTTCTATGCAACCGATGGTACATAAATAATACTAAGTACCTCTTTATTAGCATATTATCCATTTACTTGACATCTGCACTGTCAAACTGACAGTATGTTGGCACCACTGCTATTTTTCACATTTTAACAATTAAATTACTGTACAGTCTAATAAAAATCTGGTGTGATACACGCACACAACTTCCTTTTACAGTGATCTTATAATTAGCCAAAAATTTGATTTTAAATATTTAAGCATTATTATAAGATAATAAAAATTTAAAGCTTAAAAAAATCGTTAAGAGCTGTTTTTGAAAAAATCGAATAAAACTGAAAAATCACAAGGGTAAGTACCTACTTCCGGTTATGCGATTTTCTTCAAAAGCTTGCTGTTGCAGCTACATAGTAGAGAAAACTTATATATGAAGTTTCAACGTCATACCTTTTTTCGTTTTTGAGATATTCTGTTCACAGACGGTCACAACAGACGAACAGCTCAATGAAAAAAAATATGTTTTTTGGGTTCAGGGGACTCTAAAACGTGAAGATCTGTTGAAAACTCAATTTCGAATTTTTGGGGTGAATCCAATACTTCCTTTATTGTAAATGGAAGTAATAAACACATTATTTTGGAAGTATAATCAAGACATTTTTTTTTAATTTGACACTGACAGTACGGATGTCAAATAAATGGAGTAAATATACAAGTGCACTTAGTTAACTCAATTTGATACTAATTGGCGCTTGCTCATTAAAAAGTGTCAATTTTGGGTTGACAAAAGCGAGTGCACAAGTAACAATAACTGTAGAAAAAAAACTTTCTTTTACTAACAGTTTTCTGTAATTTCTGCATTAAGTTGCTAACCACTCAAAATTAAGTTTCTAAATACAGAAAAAAATCGCTTTAATATACCTTTCTCATAGCTACAAATTACACACTTGAAAAAGCTGCTACGTTCTATCCAATAAATAAAATTATTACAATATTTGAGGAAATATATTAGCAAAAAGTATTAAATAAATCACAGTTATAAATAGACTAAACTGAAACCATATTTATCTTTACAAATACTGAGTTAACGTATATTAAAAATCAGTCAATTTAAAGCTTATCAGCATTTTCATGCTTCCGTACATGCTTCGCCAAGCTACCAGAGTGGCCAAACCACTTCCCACACAAGCTGCACCCATACGGCTTCTGCCCGGTGTGTGTTCGCATGTGGACTTTCAGACTACCACTCCTTGCAAACCCCTTCCCACACTCCTGGCAGGTGTACGGCTTCTCCCCACTGTGTGTCCGCAAGTGCTTCTTCAAATCACTTGTAGAAATGCAGCCCTTGTTGCACACTGAGCACCGATGAGGTCTGACCCCGGTGTGGGACCTCATGTGCTCGTTTAGGTTGGCGCTTGTCGTGAACCTCTTAGAACAAACGTAACAGAGAAAAGGTTTTTCCCCAGCGTGCCTCATTTTATGTTGCGATAAGCTGACGTTGGTCGTAAAACACTTCTGGCAGATGGGGCATTGGAAGGGCCGCTCGTTGGTGTGCTTGCGCATGTGCCTCCTCAACTCTCCAAACGTAAGGAATTTCTTGCCACATTCGGAGCACAGGTGGGAGAACTCGCGGTTGTGTCGGCGCTTGTGCATTAGCAGATTGGTGTGGCCCACAAAACGCTTGTTGCAGATGTCGCAGGAGTAGTTCTTGACTCCTGAGTGGACGCTTTTGTGGTAGGCAAGGCCACCACTTGAGGCGAAGTTTTTGTTGCAGACATCGCATTTGAAGGAACGGGCTTTGTCTGTATGTGTTTGTTTATGATATGCCAGTCCTGCAGATGAAGTGAGCACCTGAAATTTGATAATCGTAGTGGTTAATTACTTATAAATCAATCAACTTCTTTAATGCAAAAATATGTAGACTTATAGGACCCAAGATTTATTGTTTAAGCATCCTACCTTCGGGCACATTCCACATGGAAACGTTTTAAGCCTTTTTTTCACCGACTGTAACTTTTGAGAAGTTGTAGACAATTTCGTGTTGTGAAGTCTTAAATGTCGTGTCAACGTGGCTGAATGTAGAAACGACTTTTGACAAACTTTACATACAAATTTATTTCTGGATAGCCACTGCTTTTCATCAACACTTATGCGATGTTCCATACTATTTTTATTATCATCAACAGTGCACTTGGATTCCAAAGCACAAGTTAAATCGGCAAGTACCACATTTTGACCACTACCCTTAGTATGTTCTACTTTTACCACAACGGAATCACTAGTCTGGCCTTTCTTTCTGACCTGCTGATTGCTTTTAATTAATGGTTTTACAGCTACACTTTCATTATAGTTATTTGATAAGCTCTGTAACTGCAGATGCAACGCTGCAGTGACTTCTTCGCATTGGAGTTTAAAACTGTATGCATTGTTCAAACGCTTTAGACATTCTTTGCATATTGTTATTGGTAACTGGTCGTTTTCATTAATCTATAAAATATTATTCTGTTAAAATACATCAGATAAATGATAACAATATTACCTCTACCGCAACAATTGATTTTAAACAATCAGCTATTGTTTCAGACTTCTTATGCTTTTGAGGATTAATTTCAAACAGAGACATCATTTCTTCATTTTCTGTAGGATTAGACATGCAAGTGCGACATAAATGTTGCAAAATACTTTTGGTTTCAGTCATTTCGGTGTCCTAATTGAAAATACTTTATTTTTGTTGTTCATAACTATCTAACCTCACTTAAATGACTTAACGGATAACATTCATACAGTTGCACTACCACCACAAAACAATACCTACTACCCCGTACAACGTACTATAATTATACGAAATATTTATGTATACACAGTGAGTGAAAAAAACGGTACAAATTTTATAGCCTCGAACGGTTGTCGCCATAGAAATCGGGCACACCTATTTTTTCCCAATTTAAACTCAACTTTTAGAATAATAGCTTAATAACCCGTTGTTCTACATTCCTTGTTTATAAATTTAATTATTTATATTCTAACTGTATAGTTTCTGGTTTGTAATTTGCATGCTCGTTGCAGACGGGCGATAACTCAGCTACGCTAACATGGAATTAACATTTATTAAACGTGCAAAATATTTATATCTACCAAGTGTATTTAAACAAAACAAACGGGATTGAAAAGGGATACGGATT
This sequence comes from Agriotes lineatus, assembly GCA_940337035.1. Taxonomy (NCBI): domain Eukaryota; kingdom Metazoa; phylum Arthropoda; class Insecta; order Coleoptera; family Elateridae; genus Agriotes; species Agriotes lineatus. The sequence continues at coordinate 29,389 of CALNHX010001429.1, forward strand.
TAACTAGTAACGAAGAAAAAAGCAGAGATTATTAAGAAATATAAAAGAATAATTAAGTCTCCAACGCAAAAAACAGAAATAACAAACACAAGTGAAGGAAAAATGGAAAAACTAAAGAAAATTAAAGACATGATTAGAACGACGAGGCTTAAAATCAAGAAAAGCACAAAAAAAATCAAAAACTAAGCGAGGAAATGGTAAAAAGGGAGCAAAAATTGAAAACTGAAAAGAAGCAACTCCTAAAAAGAATTGACTAACTTGAAAATAAGTTTGAAATGATAGAAAACGAAAAACGGAAGTGTTTGTTAGTAATTAAGGGAGTAAAATTTGAAGCAGATCAGAAAGAAGAAGCAAGAAAGCAATTCCTGCCGAAAAGCTGATAGTAGAAGCAGAAGTGAAGACAGTAATAATACTGCAAGATACAAAAGACACGAATGCGAATCTGGCCGAGATGAAGGATTGGAACAATAAACAGACAGACATGAAAAATAAATATAAATTAAAAGGAACAAATGCATATACCGACAACAACATGACCCCAAAAAAAAAGAGGAATCCAGGAAGAAATGATGAATATTGCAAAAGAAAAGGGAAGCAAAGGATGCAGAACAAAAATCAGCTATAAGGAAATTACCACAGAATAAACCAAACACTGATAACAAAAAAGAACCGAACCAAAGAGAGATTGCATTTCCGAAGGACAGGGACGACAATAAATAACTTATTTATATTTATTTATTGATTTATTTAAATTTAAATAAATAAATATAAATAAGTTATTTATTGTCGTCCCTGTCCTTCGGAAATGCAATCTTGGTTTTGGTTCGGTTCTTTTTTGTTATCAGTATAACAAAATGCAAAGAAAGTGAAAGGTAAAAGAGAAGAGAAAGGTTAAAGGAAGATGAAGAACAATACAAAAAAATGAAAATAGGATCAGGGAATGTGAGAGGTATCACAGCGAAAGAAGAAGAATTAGTGGAACAAATGATAAAACGTCAAATAAAAGTCCTAGAAATTACAGAAACCAATGAAAAAGAAAATGGTATGAAATGAATATATAAGGGATACTGGCTATTTTGGTTAGGAGTGAAAGAAATGGAAGAAGCAAAATGAGAAGTGGGATTAATAATAAGGCCAAATATGCTAAAAGACATTATAAATGAAGAATACATAAATGAAATACTATTATAGATTGAAATGAAGCTACTAGGGGAAGATGTTACAGGTCGAAATCGACTTTACGACCTGCTGCCAGTTTGTTACAGCACAATATCGACGTTAAAACATGTTAATGAACGAATTTCAGAGCTCACCCTAACTGTACCCTAATTACGCTGTAATAGTCTGATTTGTCCAGCTTAGACATCAGAGAGCAGGGCAGTTCTCTACAAACGATACCAATTAGGGCGAGATGAGAATCACCAAAGGTGTTAAATGCCAGGAGCCACCACTTTACTGACTAAATCAGGAAAACAATACAGGTGGGCTCATTGTGAAAGTGGAAGCAACGAAACCAACCTTTCTGATTTCACCTTGGCAATGCTTGAACGACGCCGCAACGAACAGCTGGGTCGACCTTACCTTGATTTACATTCTCTTACAGCTGTCTGAATCCCTGTACAGATGAAAAATACACAGAATACACACGCAAACATCATAAATCAATTAAAGACAAGTGTAACTAATTAAAAATGAACTATATTAACGTAGAAAATATGTAGGTGACAATGAATATCAAATGGATTATTTGTTAAAGATTATAAATTCCCCATAAAGGCTAGTGAGGTTAATTGCGCAACATTTAAACTAAACACATGCGGTAAACTTGACGACAAACAATCTAACTGCATCAAAAACGGCAACAACTTTAAATTTGCACAAAGAAACTACCTTCAAACAATCAATCTTGACGATAAACAACCAAATATGACACAATGACGATAATTACTTGAATCTCACAACGTTAAACTAAGTACAAACATTAAAGCGTGACGGTAAATGCTCAAAATTGGCCTAAAGTCGGTAATTTCTATTCAAAATTGTAATATTTAAGTTGTCGACAGCGTTACGCAAAATGGCGACACTTCCGGGATCACTTCACTGCATATTTGGGCGCGTTAAAACTATAACAAAATGTCACAATACCTTTTGAAGGGATTCAGTTGCCATGATGACGATGTCCAACAGAGTTGCAGATCGGGCTGAAAGCGATTGCCACGAAATACTTAAAGAACGACGGGAATTGCATAGGATGAGATTGGTCAAGCGGTTCTGGACGGTATTATATCCCACAAGAAGAGCAAAGAACGAGAACGATAGGTAAAAGTTGCGTTACGACACTCGTAACTTCAGTAACGACAAATTAGGACAGACGAGGTTTCCATTTATAATCCGCCTCACTCGGCATTGATTTGAGCCTGACAAACTCCGCGATACAGGAATTCCTCTACTAATCATACACCAGAACGCCACTTAAAAGACACAAGGCTTGACCGGTGACACCTATTTAGTTTCACCACCTAACAATTTTGACTTGTCTGGCAAAACCACCACTTGTTGCCTTCTTGAAGTGTCGACGTCGAATCTCGAAACACGGGCTGCATGACTGGGGGGAGGGGGGGGCCTGAAGCAGGCTTGCTCTCTCTTTGACTTATAGGATGATGTCCAACTCAATGCAAAGCTGACAGCAACATTTCGTAAACAGAAAAACACATAGTGGCTGACCCTCAACGATAAGATTGCAAAGAATGGTTCCTTAAACCGGCAAACAACGGCGATATTCTGGCGCCGAAAAACAATTAAATTGACAATGACAATGACAAATTGCGTCATCTATGCGGGAAACAAAGCTTATATAAATTAAATAGTGACCATCATAAAGACGTTGGAGGACGCTAATATTCGAAATGAACGAAATTGGATTTAAAAACATCACTGAACTTGCAATTTGGACTTAACTGACGCGGGGAGAGTACTAAAATTTAAGCTACGAATGCGGGAAAATTGCGGAAAGCAAAAGTGATAGTAAACAAAAACTTGAAGCATATTATACAAATTTACAAGAGTCGTAGAAAGCAGAAATGAGAAGTCAATTATTTACTACTTTCTAATAAGTAAACCCAAATTGAAAAATGTACCAGAAGTCAAAGTAAGAAGACTAACAGAAATAGGAAGTGGCCACTACTTGGCAAAAATGGACTTAAAGAGGGGGAACGAAGAAAAAGCAGACAAAAGAAGAAAGAAGACTCAAGAACATATAAAGCAGCGCCCCGTTTCAATTTCGTTTCAATGGCGCGTTTCTGCAATTAGTCGCCTTATATCTAAATATTGTAGCAAAAGAACTCTGATTTATCGCATCAAGCATCTGCTTTTAGAGGTAAGGAACCTGCAGCTTTTCATGTAGCAGCACGTTAATGGGGATTCATTCCGAGTAGGCTGCTGGAAAACAGTGGAATGGTACGATTATTATTGATTTTTCACGAAGCACGCTCTGCGGACCTAATTGTTGGAGTAGGCTGATACCGCTATTGTTTTAAACAAACGAAAGCAGCTAGCGCGTTGGTTCTTTGCAAACGGCAGCAAACAGCTTGGCAATAATGCTCATCTAATTTATCTTTGCGTACTAATTTCGATATTTAGGTGGCTCCCCTACGCCTTTCAATAAACGAAAACCGTCGCGGTATTGTTTTCTGCACAATCGGCCGTGAACACCGTTGGTAAGCTCAATTTCGCATACTAATTTCAATATTTAGGCCGACTATTATCAGGCTTATTCAGTCTCCCGATTTCGTTTCTACCAGCTATCCAGGAATTCCAGTATATCAGGCCACCTTCTGCAGACGTTAGCTGCCCTCTTAACAGTGGCGTCCTTTGAGATTCTAAGAATTATGCAGCCAAATCCGGCTTAGAAGCCTTCTTGGACGAGATGCAACATATCAGGATTGCACCTTCCGATCGTTGGACATTAGCAACGAACTAAACTGTACGTGCATGCACTTCTCAGCGTTTCTTTGATCGACAAAGACAATTGCCGCAGCTATAACAGTTCTTACTAAGGCCTTAGAAATTCAAACTAAACCGTGTTTCATTACTCTTTATCCAGTCAACTATTACCGCTAAAAACCGAGAATTTCCAAATTGCTGAAATAAGCATGTACCTGTAACTCAATAAACCGCGTCTTTGGGCGTAGTGTAGTGATGGGCTTATTCGAATGAAAAATAACCGGTTATCCGGTTATTGAAATAACCTATGTAACTCGGTTTTCGTTCCAAGTATTCGAATGAAAAATAACCTCATGCTGATACGTACTACGCTTTGAATATAAAACCTCTATTCAAAGGTACTACGTGCCATATCTCAGCGACCAATGCAGTGCTCAAACTTCTGTAAATATAAATACGTCATAACTCATAAACAAAGCAGGTTGTACTGAAAACATCATTTGGTTATCGCGTACTTACCTCCTATCATAAAAAATATCAAATTCTGGGGACCTGAAACCTGAACGCCTAAAACAATTTTTTATTTGCTTACATCTCCAAAGGTTCAAAACAAGAGGCGGCGCCTTTAACCCGCCCGATCTATAAAGATACACGTTTTACGACTGTTTTTATTGCGATTAGCAAGCAGTTCCGCATATTTCTTTCTTTCTACACTTCTTAATAAATACCTCTTAAGTTCCAATACATGACACATAATGTACGGTCTTCGCCTTAAAAATCGGGCACTTCACACTATTATGATATATATTGCATGTATTTTTTAAGTGTATAAACTGGGTTTTTACTGTTACGTCAGATTGTTTATTGTTTGCCAATTATGAAATGTCATCTCACATTAATGAAGTAACCGGAGCAAGAATACTCCAAAAACTAGAAGAACATATTACGTGTCCCGATTTCTAAGGCGCCGACCGTACATATTATGTTTTGGTTCCTCTGCTATCTGCAAGTTACAATGTCGATGCAGATGACGGTGAACCGATGTCGATGCAGATGACGGTGAACCGCCAACCGGCAAACCGGCTGACTTAATCGAAACGAATCGAGAGCAAAAATTTATTCGAATGATTATTCAACTAATCATTCGGTTATTAATATCATTCGAATGCAAATAATTCGGTTGTGAAAATTGTCCGGTTATGCCCATCACTAGCGTAATGCACAAATGTCAATTGCGATATCACAGATGGTTATCTTGAAGTTGTAACCGGAGCTATATTTAGCTATTTGTAATTTAAATACTTGTAACTTAGCCTTAACGGCTTAGGTATATAAATCATGTGTTACTGGAGTTTTTGGGTTTGATTAAATGCCCTTATAGCTGTTATTTGTTTGTGTTCTTTCCGCAACCTATCTAGCTGTACGAGTTATATAGGTATGCAGCGAAACACAAAGGTAGGTGACGTAGTATTAAATAGCTAGTTTTGTTTTTTATGTTGTGAGTAACGACAAGGCTCCTAAATTTTAATAATCCTACTGCTCAATTTTAACATCGGAAGCATTTTATTGCCTAGTCCTTACACCACGCTATTTTTTGCCGAGAGTTAAAAGAGCTAGCCCAGGCCGAGTCAATCCGTCGTTTAAGGGTGGTACAATAAAAAACTATAAACCAGAAGGACCTGAATACCAAAGAAGATATATTGAAATACTAAACAAAACATTTTGAGAAACAAAAATTACATGATAAGTAGAAGAATAATCTGGTGTGATACACGCACACAACTTCCTTTTACAGTGATCTGATAATTAGCCAAAAATTTGATTTTAAATTATTAAGCATTTGTCAAAAATTTTCAAAAATTACAAATTCTACAAAAACGGTACAAAATAGAGCGTTAGGTAAAGAAACAAATTTTCTCTAGAATTTTAAGCTGAATTCAAAAATGTAATAATATACCGGGTGTTCTATTTAAAATAGGAGTTAATAAAGAAAGTAGAAAAGAAAACAAAAGAAACCCATTTTAGAAGTATTAAACTAGGAAATCACCTATCTCACTTCAATACACATTAAAAATGTAATAGAAATGTGAAGTTTTAAAAAAATCGTTAGAGCCGTTTTTGAAAAAATCGAAAAAAACTGAAAAATCACAAGAGTAAACACCTACTTCCGGTTATGCGATTTTCTTCAAAAGCTTGTTGTCACATCTACATAGTACACAAAACTTATATATGAAATTTCAACGCCATACCTCGTTCCGTTTTTGAGATATTCTGTTCACAGACACACAGACAGGCAGACAGACACACAGACAGACACACAGACAGACCAAATGTTTTTTGGGTTCAGGGAACTCTAAAACGTGAAGATCTGTTGAAAACTCAATTTCGATTTATTGGGGTGAATCCAATACTTCCTTTATTGTAAAAGGAAGTAATAATGGGAACAGTTTAAAAATACTATATTAAATGCTGCCATGGAGAGCTGCGGAAAAAGGAAAATAGGGATTAAAAACATGAAAAATACGGAATGGCGGAACTCGGATATAAATTAAAGAAAAAAAACACGCATGGAAAAGATACTTAAGTACAAGAAAAACAGAAGACTACGAAAAATGCAAAGAAAAGAGAACAGACTTAAAACCAGAGATCAAGAAAGCAAAAAAGGGCAATGGATAGAGTTTGGAGAAAAGATGACAGAAAACTTTAGAGACAATTAAAAACTATTTCATGGAACCTCAAAACAACTTAGGAAGAAAAACGAATATAATATGATGAACATAAGGCGAGCGGATGGCTCAGCGAGCAAATGCTCGCCTCTCAGCCGGCCGGCCCGAGTTCGGATCCAGGCGACGCTAGAATTTAAAAATCGTACGCTCCCCGGCTAACATCTGTGGTAAGCATTAACCCCTAACAAGAAAACTCTTCCTCACGTTCGATGGGCAAGGCTACCCACCTATTCGGAATAAGGAGAAGGAGGGCTCATACAACCACTTTGTGGTTAAAATATGCCACTAGCCTATAATAAAGAGAAAGAAGAAGAAGAAGAACATAAAGGAAAAGAACGGAAACATAATAACAGAAGAAGATCAAATAATGGAGAGATGGGGACGAAGACCTAACAAAATCAGAAAACAACATAACGGAGGAACAAGAAAAGTTAAAGAATGGAAAGAAATTTAAAAAAAATCAAGAGAAAGCAGGTAGGAAAGCCATACATAAGATAAAGCTAGGAAAAGCATCAGGAATGGATAAATAACACTGGAGTTGATAAAGTATATCGGAAAAGAATGAATAACCAAATTTACAGAAACGAAATAATGAAGACCACGGTAATACCAAGAGAATGGAATGTAGGAATCGTGTACCATATTGAGAAAACCAGCAACATCCTCGCGAAAATGCGCCCGCTTTTAAGCTGTCAACATCTCAGCCTGAGTACAAGAGTTCAAGATGTGGACTTACTACAGTCTACTGAGAATCTCGTGGGTAAATCAGGTCATCAACGAGAAGGTCCTTCAAAAACTGCCGAACACCATTACCCAGAGGAGGCTCGCCTACACTTTTCGTTCAAGAAAAGGTGGAGAGAAAATGAGAATCCGGTAGGAGAAGAATCCCCTGGCTCGCGAGTCACATCCGCAGAACTTTTCAAATCGCTGCTGAAAAAATCCGTATAGCCATGCTACTAGTCAATATCCGAAGCAGAAAAAGGGGAAGATCGTTTATCGATGATATCTGATGCTTACAAATCTGAGGATATTCCTCAGCATTTGAACTATCTGTTTGGTCTATTTTGATTCCTCTATCGTCTCTATTTCATTTGTATCAATCTAAGGATGACTATTAATGTTCATACCATCTGGTGATCTTTTAGGGATAGTGTTTACAGTTACTTTAAATCTCTAATTAGTGACTGATATGGTGGACTTTTGCTGGTAAGATTATCAGTTATCGTATTTTGTACCGCCATGTATGGATGAATTGTCATACATCCTTTCGAAATAGTCTCTTTATCTTTTTCATTTTAGGCTTACCTATCAAATGATGTCTTTAAACTTCTCACTATTCCTCTCGTAGTAGTCTTTCAGAGATAGATTTTTCGATCATTGCTATTTTACCCATCTATTATCATTTACCTTTTTACTCTTACTGCATCTGGTGGTCGTTTGGGTATTGTTGCTTTTTCAGTATTATTTTTTGTAATCTATTGTCATTCGTTCTTTTTATATTGCTTTCCTATAGTCTCCACTTCATTCTGATAACGTTGGTATTCAAAAATACGATTACATATCACATATAAGCGGCATGGACTTGGTTGGCTCTCTTTGGCAAAGAGAAGAAAGTTATTAACGGTAACATTATTTCATAAAATTATTATTGACAAGATTCCAATTTATTTATACAAAAAAATTTCTTTTAGAGAAGACGTTTACAATATAAATATTAGATTCAAGCACACCGTCACGCCACCTTGTCACCAACAGATTTTTTCGAACGAAATTTTCTGTATCAAATATCAAAAGTTTATAATTTCCTACCGGTCTACGTAAAAAAGTCATTCAATTAATTCGTTTAAGAATAATATATTACAACCCGAGATGGGAAGTGTTTCATTACTGTCGAGAGATTAGTTAGCTGATTGAGACGCGAAGCGTCGAAATCAGCTATTATCTCGAGACTAAGAAAACTTCCTGTCGAGGTTTGTATACTATTTTATTCGCAACCACTTTATTCTAAACAATAATTGGAAAAATTATTATATTATGATACGTCAGGTTGTGACGCGCATGAATGGATCAACGAGATTCCCAGTGTCCCTACCTACTCAGCGGTCGGGAATGTACTTCCCGCACTCACTTCCCGCACTTGAGCGGGAAGTGAGTGCGGGAAGTAGCGGGCTGAAATGTACGACTTCCCCCACTCAAATGAGGTCAGGAATGTTAACATTACATATATGGTTGCGAATAAACGTCTTTATCGTGTTTTTGTAAATCAGCAATACTCTCCAACCTAAATAGCGGATGCTGCATCACTAGACGGATTACCTATTTACCTTTATGTCAGTATACCTATTTACTTAGTTCTCTTTATTTGTTTTTTATGGGGTTTAGTGCTGTGAGTTACGCCATACTAATTGTAGAATTTTTAATTTTTAATTTTAAGTTTCAATTAGTTTTAAGCATTTTGGGATTGGTATTGTTGTTGTTAATTTTTCAAGGTTAGGTGGAAGACCAGGTAATGCGCTTGAACTTATACTTTGTGATTTCCCTATTATTATATTATCAGTTTTTGTTAGCATAATAATTTTCTGTTCTTATATAGGTATTTTATTTTTGGGGAAATAAAACACATTATTATTATTATTATTATTATTAATATTAGATTAAGGAATTTGTTTCATTTCAATTATGTTAGCAACTTCTCTTTCATGCCAATACCATTCTTTGAAGAACACAACTGGTTAAATGAAATATCCTCTGATTATATACTCTATAGCACTAATTGAAATTATTATGGTTAAATAACAGAGTTCATCCAAAAGAAAAATTTTCAAATACTACTTTAAGGCAAAACTGCTCGTTGTTATTTCGTGCTGCTTTATCAAAAGCCCTTAACGGGTATTTCATCGTAAATGAGAGCATGTAATAACCGTGTTTGCTTATTATAGATTTAGCCGACTCTGATTTAAAGAAACAATTGTAAAACTCTCGAAATTAGTAGAACAAAAGTGCTCAGCAAACAATAGACTCCAATCATTAGCGTTTTATTGTGGGTATAATAACTTTTTATATGTGGTTAATTGGAACTGGGAACAGCGTTCTAGTGTTTCGAAGATTTGATGTCTAATTAAAACACTTTATGTGGAAAATTGCATTTGATGCTAAAACTGGTTTTGTTATGTTTGCTGCAATTTTACTTGCAATGTTCAAGTAAGTAGAATTAGAGAACATCATTACAGTTATAACTAATACTAACAGTTTGCCTTCTGCAGCAGCAAATCGAGTAGTAAACCTAACCATTTATGTGGCTATTGCGCCAGTACAAATTGACACGGATTCCTTGCAATGCGCCACCTACTCGCGGTTTTCCATGGTGGGGAGCTGGATAGCATTAGTGTACCATTACCACTTCGACGTCACCGCAAGGGTTCATCCCAAAGCCGCTCAAAACGATATACTCTCCAAAGAGATCTTCTGCACGGCGTGGATTTCACCAAAAGGCAAATTTTCTCCATTGTTGGATTCCGATGCCTTGGACAGTAATCAGCCGGGGATAGGTGACAATCCAACCGCTTAAATCGGCGAAGTTAATTTTGGTTTTCAGATGGAATTGCCACGATCCTTGCTCATGTGCACCACATCGAGTTCTACTGGACGGCCAGCATTATCTGCAACACTTTTAGGCCGTCAATATTTCTAGAGATCAAGGAATACAACTTGTCCTTCAATTTCACCAATGTGCCGGCTTTGTTTGTGCGGTTTGTAGGAAGCTTTACGAATATGTATTGTAAGACTAGAAAATTGTTTTAGAGGAATCCTAACATGACATTTTAATTGAATAAGTATGCGGGTTTTTTGGTAGAATATTGAAAGTACACATTGTGACAAAATGTCTACAATAATTTTATAATTTTCTATTATGTCCACTATGTCTGGAAAAATCAGTAAAGTAGCTACTGATACACTATTTCACCATAACAAATTTTTGTGTTATAGGTTTGTTGCTTAGGGAGTTGTTTCAGATTGTCACAATTTACAAAATCAAACAAACAATTGCAATGAAATTTTGCATGTACAGAGAAGCTTGCTAGTTACAGCCTAAAACGACATTTACGACAACGAGCCAGCTCATAACGCTATTTACGAAAAGCCACGATAAAGCTAGACGACTAGCGCGTACAATTACTCACAAAATCGGGAATCCAACCCTCATAGGACCGCTGCCCAGCCCATAACAAGAGTTGCCGACTAGGCTGCACTGAAGCGAGGGGTGGTCCAACACGAGATAACACAAGGGTAACTGCCTAATAAACGGTAAACAGATCTAACATGATAAGGCGCCACCACAATTCCTACACGAGAAAAGTATGCACAGGTGAACCCACTGTGAAAAAGTGGAAGCATATGGCTTCACCTTTCAACTTTAAACTTGGCAGTAATCTAGACAGCGAGCAGATTCAGCACCATCGGATCTACCTTTTTAAAATCCACTTGGTCAACTTTCCAAACTCCTCTTACAACTGTAAACGCACAAATCGCATGCACAATAACAAAGAAAACCACAGTTAAATTAACATGACATGTATTGACAAAATATTTGAATAAGTAGAAAAAGGCACATGTAAATATGAAATGTGTATATGGCAGTTCGGTAAATTGCTCAACGTCTTAAATCTATTGACGTAATTCGGTAAATTTGACATTAACTCTGTAAAACGATATGAACAGTAAACTACAATCAAATAGCGGTAATAAAGAGCGAAATTGAACTATATTAAGTAGCAGTTGTGACACATGACAAGGGCTACTGCATCAAGTTAATCAACAACTAGGTCAACTGATGGCAAATGAAATGCAAATGACAGGCACACAACTATAACGGATTGACAATTACAAAAAGCACACAGTGAAAGTTAAATAACCGAGACGTTAAACCATCTGTCAGATAATTCGACGAAGCACACCGTATATAAGTTAAGTTGTACATTAAACATAAATAAACAATACAAACGATCCCTGTAAAGAGCTTGGCTGTGCGGTAACTAGACGTCCCATGTTACTGCGACGGCTACCGTCCTCAGATACTACATCGACGAAACGTGAAGGAATACTGTAACATCTCAACGGGCTGCGGGAGTTGGACACATGGGGAATTTATCCTCTCATACGAGACGTAATGCGAAGTTCGCACGGAAAGGCAGAACGGTAAAGCAACAGCTTCGCGAACGCAAAACTGCTAATGAGTTCTCACAAAGGAATCCGTCCAATCAACGAGATAAGAAGTCCACCACTCCGCGGCAAATCGGAAACACATAAGGCTTACGACAAACAACACCCCCAAACGGTCACTCACGCTCATACTGCAATGTCGCAAAGTTGCGTAACGCACGGCCAAATGCCTTGAAACGCTGAGAGTTCTAATAACACTCTAGCAGCTGTACTCGCCTACCGACTAGGAGAGCACACAACGTTAAACACCCCCACAAGCGCAACCACAAAGGGCGCTCAGCGGGAGACCCACTTCAAACCTAACTTCTGCCTGCGGAAGCCGGAATCCAACTGACTGGAAAATACACGCAGACAGCGTGCGATTGATAAAGTCTTGGGGCAGCCGAGCTGTGCTTTCTCTCTCGCACCCATGCCCGTTACTTCTTAAATTCACGTCACTGAACGTACAAGAATGCGCCTGGCAGCCGGATCGATATTTTTAACTTAGCGTGCCAACGAATATAAGCAGAGATACAGAATGAGTGCCTGTCAGAACCGACGACGGTAAACGGTTAACACAACTGTGTACGCTATAAAGCCCATAAATGCTTGCACATAACTCGATATGCTCAAATACAAGCGGAATAATACGAAAAACCCATATATAAGTGGGGTCGTAATTTAGGCAATACGGTAATAGCCGTACGTTCGTACCAAACTAAAAATGTCCTAACAGAATACCTTATCAGATGATAATAAAGTAGTATCAGTGGTTTCAGGCAATAAAAATATTTAAAATGCAAAAGTAATTTACTACGATTTATTATTTTCATATTGACCTTCCACACCCTTAGTTTAGTTCTTATCTATCCGACGATGTTCCACCTTTATATTATGTTTTGTCGTCAGTTTGATGATCTTTTGGAGATTATGTTCTTATCCAACCACTGGTGTGTTTTAACTTTTACCATTTATTTGATGATCGGCTAAACAGTTTTAAAAGCCCACTTTACAGTCAATGCTATTTTAATTAATCTGTTGCCATCTAACGGGTGTTCAATAACTTCCACGTTTGAAGTTGGCGTTGATTCGGTTGTACGTCAGTAACCGTATGTCGGTTCACTAGCCACGGAACCAGCTGATGCTTCGATTACTTCATTTGACGTTTTAAGGTTATAATGAAGTTCTTTCTCTCTCTGTGTAAGCAATTATTTTATTTATTAAAAATTGCATAACCAAAGATGATTCTTTTTAGTTATAGATCTGTTGCTTTCTGCCTGGCTAGTGAATTACAAAATAGTTTTTTCTTTAGGACAAAAAAATCATAATAGAATGCCACTTTTGAAATACAACAAAAATTGATGGAGTTGGTACCTATTCAGTAGAAAATTGCATCGAAGGACTCCATAAGTGTTCAAACGATGTGCGTCAACAATTTGCAGAAACTTTAAACAGATGTGTAAAGAGGTTTTGTGAGAGTGGTAGTGTTGCAACAAAAGATGATGAATGATCAAATAAGCGTACAGATGAAGCTATTGCAGAAGTGACTGAGGTAACGCAGAATGAGCCCCACGCTTCTGTTCGACACTTGTCGCAACAAGTAAATCTTTCTGTGGGGACTTGTCATGGAATTTTATGCAAAGATGTCCACGTATACCTCTATCGTTTGACTGCAGTTCATAAATTATTACCACATGATATTCCTGATAGGCTGTGTTTCTGTCAATGGTTTTTACATGTACTTAACAACAATCAGAATGTACTCAGGAAAACGTTTTGTACGGACGGAGCTTGGTTTTATAAGCAAGAATTTGTTCACTCGAAAAATTATCGGACATGGTCAGCTGAGAATCCTTATGAGTTTCTTAAAGCACCTTTGCATGATAAAAAGTTTGGTGTCTGGGCAGCTATTAGTGCAAGACATTTAATTGGGCCAATTTTTTTAAAGAGAACATTAATGCAGGAAGCTATAGGGAGAACATTTTACAATAATTTTTCAACGAACTCCACGATGACGAATTAGTTACTTGAAGGCTATTTTCAGCAGGATCCAACGAGACCACATTGTATAGCTGAAACTTTACAGTTGGTTAGACAGGTCTTTGATAATAGACTTATTAGGAGAAACAAGGGAGTCCCTTGACTTGCACGATCTTGTGACTTGACTCCGTGTAAATTCTGTTTATGGTCTTTCTTCAAAAATTCAATATTTAGTACCCCTATTAATAATTTGGAAGAATTAAGACGATGAATTATTTAGAAGTTTGGAGAAGTAAATAATATACCTATTTTTTTTTTAGAAAATGTAGTGAATGAAGTTAGGAAGAGTTTTTAAAATGTATTGAATCCAGTGGTGAGCATTTTAACCATCTCTTATAATGAATTGCATTTTACGTGTAAAATTTAATTAAGTTTTTAGTTTATAATCTCAATGTTTCTTGTTTTCTATATCCAACTCCAAACGTACCAGTTTTTGTACACCCTTTATTATTTTTACATAATTTTTCTTACAACTTTTATAGAGTTTATTTTGTCGCCCTGCTGTAAATCTTCTTTAGACAAGTTGTTCCGTGTACATTTTATACTAATTTAAATTAATTTATTTATTTATTTGCAACTGTTATATTGTAGGTTAGGTTGCCGTTCGTTTCGTTGGTGTTCATTCTGTTGCCTAACCTCCTTTTCCATTTCTGCATAAATTTAAGAAATCTGTGTATATCCCGTATATAAAGGGAGAGGTTTTCTGTGTTTGCTTTGAGAGATTAATTGATAGATTGCGTTTGGTGTGTATTAAATCTTTGCCAAAGGCTCACTTAGGTGTGGATGAAAATCCTTGGATATCGTTTTATCAGCACCTGTAGGTTGTGTGTAACTGGATTGCTGAAACTAATCTGGTGCCAGAATTATAAAGTACCTATTTCAAAAATTCACCTGTGGTCTCCTTTCAACTCACTTACGTAAATCTCGGTTCGCCTTTGCACATTACGTGATGTTTTGGTAAATATTCAGGCATCTTTTTCCCTGTTTGATGTTTTCTGTTTTGGGTTCTATTACCAACACTTGGAGCACCTGCACGTACAGTTCTGCAAGCGGTTCTGTGATAAGTTACGCTTACCCTTACCTTGCTTCCGAAGCTGTGCCTCGATACACCCCTTTCTCATACTCCACATCCCCAACTGTAGAAAAGCTCGCCCAGTTTGACCATGTACTTTTGGGCTGCTTCTCCACAGCTTCTGTGACTTTCTTTTGGTCGCCAGCCCTTCAGGATTGTACATCCCAAGTACCTACCTGTGTTTCACTCTCGTGCTTTAACTGTCTGTGGCGCGGAAACGCATAATTCTATAATATCTCGCGTGAATGCTGGATCTTGCTGTAAAATATGCTTCACTTACGATTTGCGGTTGGAATTCCATTGTTGAGAAAAACTGAAAATCAGCAACAGCATTAGCCTGCTTTACTTATTGCGTGCTGGTTAAGTTAACTGTGACATGCTTTTAGTTTGATAGTGGTTGTTAATTTCGTCCATTTGGTCGCATTCATCTCTTTGCTTAGCAAAGAACCGTCTGACAATCCTCTGCTCGCCATAATCTTGCGAAGGAGCACTGAAGCGTTTGTTTTTTGGGTTTTCTGATGTTTATTGCACGAATTAAAATGTACAATAATTCGGTCGTTATAGGCATATAGCGAGAATTTTGGTTTATAACGTAACGAATATCATAGATGCAAATTTCGACCCGATTTTACTAGCGGCTGAAAAATGTGTGCTAGTAAAGGTCGTATAACCATTTGACCTTTATTTAGTTTATTTCAATTCATTTTTCCAACAGAGCTATGTACATACATAAATAATTTTATCTAAAACTAATAAAATTAATATGAAACTTACAATAAAATAATCGTCACATTCACAGAAATCACAGCAAGATAGAAACTTATATTAAAAGTACGTTTGATCCCTTCAAGCATGCTCTCGCGACTAACTCAGGAGCCCGGTAAAATAATGCATGCCCCACGTCTCCAGCCATCTCTCTCCTACACATGTGCGCTACATTTGTTGTCAAAGATTGCACTACATTTCGCAGGAAAGCAAAGGATTAAAAACGCACGTAGGCGCTAGACAAACTAAAGCTTGTTTCTCGAAGAGCGCTTCACTGACGCCACGGAAATCGTTAAGATAAAATGCCGTAAATCGGTAAGCGCAAATTCCAAAACGTTATCCGGGACGACCTCTACTATTTAACAGCCAATTCAACTAAGCACTACTTGCGCAGAACAGGAGCTGTAAAATAGGGCTCGCGTCTGCAAAACCTGCAATACTATTATGAAGAAGCGGAAGATGTCGTTAGTTATTTAGTAGATGGTTGCATTTTGAGAAAAGCGCTGGAATTAAAAAAATTATCCTAACAATTTACACCAACAGCTGTAGGTCTTCTGGTTTGGACTGTCGTGAACCAGTGGCGTTTCTGGGCAACCCACCCAATCCCGTTCAGGATCTAGCTGGAAAAACGGTTCTACACCACAAGGCAATTCGTAAACCACATTGTTTTGTTTTGAAAGACGCGTATTTTAAATTTTTTTGTATACAAATTCCATGTGTAATAATGCTTATCACTCATTGCTATTTTAGCTAATCTATTATGATCTATTATTTCTACATGGCTCTTATAGTGCTTCAGTTTTGTTATTATCCATCAGACTATAACTTTGAACTGTTATGGTAGTTGTTTGGTCGTTCCTCTGATGATCTTCTGGAAATACGCTAGTTAGTCATTGCTGTTTTAGCTGTGCTGTTCTTCTGATGACCTTTTAGTGATAATACTTTCCGTTATTACTATTTAAATACCTTACTATCATCTATTATCTCTGCATGACTCCTCTATTGCATCAGCTTTATTTTTATCCATTAGACAAAGTTTTTTAACTTTCACCATGCAGTAGCTTTTAAACTTAGGTACCAAATACAGTTGCGGAAGTAGGGAAAGTAAGGCAGTCGTCGAAAGAGTGATGCTAACCACATCACCCAGTACGCCGTTAACGGTGTGCCAGATGGACTGGGTTTCGGAAAGAGATATTTCGGCGCCCCTGACTCGACTTGTTTCAGGCCAAGTTCCTATACGGAATGAAGTGCCAGAACTTTACTATCATATACCATTTCTTCACAATCCTTCTATTATCTCAGTTTGAGTTTTGTTCTTCTTCATCAGACGATGTCTTTCAACTTTCACACTACTTGTCTCTGGTCGTGCTTCTAATGACAGCCGTAACTTTTTTTATTAATAATTGCCAGTTCACAAATACATGTTATTCATGGCATCGATATCTATAGTTAAATAAACAATAGCAGGATCTTATTGTTATGACAATGATTACAATGTTGATAATCTTTTATTTTAATCTTCACTATCGGGTTCGGAGATACACAGATCTTGGGGAAGTTTGCGCTTGAGCCTGTTATGTATGTTTTGTCTACCGATACTATAGCAGATTGCACCATCGCACTCGCGAATGTTTTTAAAGAATTTGTTTGAACTTTCACAGATAAACTTTTGAATTGTAGACATTTCTAGTTCATAGTGGAGTTGTTCGTTCCGGATGTACCATGGGGCGTTCACCGCTATTCTGAGAATTTTATTTTGAAGACGTTGTACTTTTTGAATGTTGGATTTAGCTGTGTTGCTCCAGATCGGTGATGCGTAGAAAATCAATGGCCTTATTATAGATTTGTATATCAGGGTGGCACATTTAGGCTTAAGTGAAGATTTCCTATTTTGAGTTTGAGATTTACATGAAGTTTCCAGGTGAGTCGTGTATCAAGGAGTATCCCTAGGTCTTCACTGCGGCGTCAGTGGAGTTCCATGGAATAATGTTTTGGTTGATTGTGAGGTTAGGAGGGTTTATGATTCGTCTTAGGGAGAAGATTTTTGCTTGGCATTTGCTTGGGTTGATTTGTATGTTCCATTTGTTATACCATGAGCATAGTTGGTGAATCGCATTCTGTAGTTTGTTGATGGCTAGGTTGAGATCAATGTGCTGGGTTAAGACAGCTCTGTCGTCAGCGAAGGTTGCTAAGGTTGCTTTAGTAGGCGGGATGTCAGAAATGAAGATGGTAAATAGTAGCGGTCCCAACACGCTTCCTTCAGGAACACCAGCTTTAATTGCTTTCGATTCAGAAATAGCGAAATTGATGCCCACAGCGAAAGTTCTATCTTCAAGAAAAGAGAAGACTGTAGATTTAATGTAGTTGGCTATTCGGAGATTGATGATTTTGCTTTTCAGACCTTCGATCCAGACCTTATCGAAAGCCTGGGCGATGTCAAGGAAGACTGCTACTGTATAGCTTTTGCTTTCGAACCCTTCTTCGATTGTTTCCGAGATGCGTTGTAGCTGATGTAGAGTCGAATAAGTTTTTCTAAAGCCAAACTGGAACGGCGGTATTACGTTGAGAGGAGTTGGTTCTTCCATTAAGCGAGAATAAATGATTTTCTCTAGTATTTTTGATAGCGTTGGCAACAAGCTTATTGGCCTGTAACTGTCAATTTCCTTTTTGTCTTTTCCCGGCTTTGGAAATATTAAGATATGTGCATGCTTCCAAGTCTGGGGGAAATAGCCTAGTCGAAGGCATGCGTTATACGTGGTTGCAAGATAGGCTAGGATTTTTGGTGTGAGGTGTTTAAGCACTAAATTTGTTATGAGATCTGGCCCAGAATTTTTTTTATAGAAAAATTGTCAATTAGGGATTTGATTTCATGTGGGGTGGTGGAGGATATCGGCTCAGTTATTACAGATTGATTGGACTCAGTGTGGTTGATTATATAAGCGGAATGGTTTGGGAGGCAAGTAGAATTGAGAGTGAAAACTTTTTCATAATAGTTCGCCTACGCTGCTGATTTTTCAGCGTCTGTGGCGTGTAATATATTAGCTACTGTTATTGTTGGTAATTCCTCGCGCTGTTTTAATATACGCTTTGTAGTTCTCCACATTCCATGGTCACCCGGTTCCAAGTTCTCAATGTACTTTTGTTAGTTGGAGATTCGCAGTTCGTCCAAGACTTGTTTTAGCCTATGAGTAAGTTTATTTAATAGGCGTTTTGAGTCCTGATTACGAGTTCTTTGCCAATCCCGCCTTGCTTGACTTTTCTTCTTAATTAAGTCAGTTATTTCAGTAGGAAGGTGGTGGTGATTGGGTTTGTGGTTACGTTTGTTAACTTGCGTTGCTTGACGAGCGCTGGCTGATATTGTAGATGTTAATTTGACTATTGCGTTGTCTATATCTGCATTACTATTCAGACTGAGTGGGCACTTCAGTTGGTTGTCGAGGATATTTTGAAAGTTCTCCCATTTAATTAAACCAGTCGTGAGTCTTGGTGAAGGCTGTACTATTTGGGAGATGCAAGTGAATGATATGACAACTGGTAGATGGTCTGAGTCAAGTTCGTCTATTACATTCTGATGCATTTGTTTGTCAAAGTTCTTTTGTAACACTATGTCCAGTATGTCGGGTAGGTGATCAGAGCGGTAAGGGTAGTGTGTGTATCTTTCAGGAGCTGTTATTTGAAAGAAATATTTTGTTGCATAGCCTTCCATTTTGATTCCTTCGGCGTTGTTTGCTCGACAGCCCCATAGTTGGTTTTTGAAGTTTAAGTCTCCTACCATCAGTAGTGGTTCGGTTGAGATGAATGTGGCTTTAAAATCTTCTTCATTTAACTTTTTATTGGGTTGGCGATAAGCACTTATTATTATGAGATACGACGCGCTTAGTTTGATTTTGATTCCTATTGCTTCAAGGGTTCGGTTAGGAGGGTTGGGGATAGGGTTATGGATAATTTTCTTATTGATAAAAATGTCTACTTCTCCTGCTGCTATACGAAATATTCTATCGTTGCGATACACATGATATCCAGGTATTTTTAACGTGTCTGTTTCGGATAGGTGAGTTTCTGTTACGCAAGCGATATCGATGTTATATCTGGCAAGGAATGCTATAAATATTGATCTTTGGCTTAGGATGCCGTTAGCGTTCCAATTTACAATTGATAATTTTTCTATAAGTTTTGGAGTTCTATGGTCCTTTGAAAAGTAGGGGGAGGATTGAGTTGGTAAAGAAATCTTTAATTTGAGGAAGGAATGTAGTAAGCAGGCGCAATAAGGATTTGATCAAGTTGTTTATGTCAGAGGAGTCTGTCGAAGTGGTTGGTTGATTGGGAGTGTTAAGATTGGTGTTAGGTGCTGGAGAGTTTCGTACTTGGTCAGCATATGTACGATTAGGAATGGTTTGGTTATTTCTATTGAGTCTTGAATAGGAGTGGCTATTGTTATTGTTAGCTGTCATTCGTTTGTTCATAAGTTGTATGTGGTGTTGGCATCCGCGATAGCTTGCTGGGTGCGGGCCTTCGCAATTGGCTCACTTTGGTGGATCTTCGGGTTTCTTCGTACATTGATGATGTTGGTGATCGCCACCACATTTCACACAACGATGATCTAACATACAATAATTTTTGGTGTGGCCGTAGTTCTGACAGCGGTGGCACTGCGGGGTGTTTGCTGGATTTTTACGGAGTTCAACTAAGACTATTGAGTTGAAAAGATCTTTTAGAGCAAACATCTTTTTAGCATTTTCATTATCGGTGAGATCCACTGCACAAACTGGTAGTGGCTGTTTATTTTTGGTCAGGAGGCTGTAACTTTGATAATTGGCAGCGCTAGGCTAAGTTCATCGAAGATTTCTTGTTAGGTTAAAGATAAAGAAACGTTTTTAATCACGACGTTGAGTGGCTTTCCATTTGGATTTTGAAATGTGTGGTATTTAATTCCATTGCCGTTAAAATGTTTAGTTACATTTCTAAAATCGTCTTCATCGATTAAATTTATTCTAACAGTGTTTGTATTATAGAAAGTTGAGAATTCGCCTTTTGATAATTTTTTGATATCTTCGGTCAATGCCATGTGGTTTATGGCATTATGCAGATAAATAGGAGGTATTTTTGGTTTTATTGTCGGATCTTTATTATCTGACCGAAGAAAGCATTTTCATGAAAAATTGGTCGGACAAATATTTCATATTTTTTTATCAGGAACCCGAATCCATGGAAAAAAATAGGAGGTTCCATTTGAAATTTGAAAGTTGATCCCCCCCCCGCGGGTGGGAGTACGAGGTGGGAGTGAATTTTGGTGTCAAAAGTGGTCCCTCTTTACCCCGAACAATTTTGTTCCGGGGTACTTTTGACCATCTTACTTCCCTCACTGGATAAACGCTTCCAAATATTAAAATGACTCACCCTGTATATTATAGTATTAAACCTATATATGTTCCCGCTATATGAGCAGGAGCCTATGCGCAGTGGGCTATTTATGTATTATATGGCGCAGTAGTGGCATTCAAATGGGATGAATATCTGCGTTAGCCTGACTACTCAAGTCTTCCGCCAGTGCTATGTGCGTAGCTTCTTTCAGATATCTATGCTCCTACAGAAACTGTTTTCCTGCTTAGCTACTATTGCTATGTTATTCCATTGTATGTGGTGGTCTTTGTTTCAGATATGTGTCCTTGGATTTGGTGTTACAGAAGAATTTACGGTGGTTGTTCCTCTAGAGCCATTTTTGAATAGATTTCGGGTCCGTACTAATTTCAAGATGTTGTTTCAATTGTTATATTAGACAGTGGCCTGTATGAGTTGTTTAAAGGACTTTTTCCACTCTCTGAGTGTTTTTCATGATGAGACGTTTCGAGGGTTCTTGATCTAATCCCGTCATCAGGCGTGCTTTTGTTCGTTTTTTTACCTACTCTGGTGTCTACCTTGGGATTTGAACTCGGTACTACTGATCACTTGTGGTTACGAGTCTGTCGCTCTTACCTTTGAGCCACCTTGCTGAGTCGTTAAGCTGCTCAACGATATTAAGAAAACCCCCAGGGTTAGTTTTCTATATTACATAGCGTTTATGTAAGTGTAGTATTTTCTAGACTAACAATTATAAAAAAGGAAGCCGTCGCCAACTTTTAACAGTTTCCATATTTTTTCATACGTAGCGAAGACATGAAATATAGATACACAGAACCAGCAGCTAGCTTTTGTTTTTACTTTTGAATCCATCCGATTGTGTCTTCAAATAAGCCCTGCGTTTTGGATAGTTCGCTTTATTTACAATATGCTTAATTCTAAGTGTTTTTCTGGGCCTATAACGATGATGGTTTAAATTGGCTAGTGATAATTATGTTAAAAATATGTCAGAAGTACATTTTCGGATAATGAATGTATTACGTTATTTGCTCGCCAGTAAATGAATTTTTGATAAACGTATACGATTTCGTATCTAACCTTTGATTTTCGCGGTAGGAGGTTATCCGATATGCTTGCAGCTTGCTCCAGTATATCAGAGAGCGTTCCATTGATTTGCTGTTCACAATCGTTTTTCGAATCTGAATTCGTTTGAATTTTATGAAAACTTCACTACTTTACGCGTTTTATTTTTTGCTTCTCACACATCGTGGAACAAACAAATTAATTATTTTATCCAACACCTCCTCATTATGACGCTATAACTATACTGATTTCAGTTGAATTATGTAAGTCATAACAGACAAGTGATTTTATATGTACTATAACTCACTCCATGTCACTTTGAGCTTGAATTTTCACAGCTATTAATACAACATTTATGCTTTTTTGGTATTTACTGAGTTGTTGAATAACATTTTGTATGACCTGAGTGTGTTACTACAAATAATTCACTCGAAAAATGATCCCACTCGGCCTAACGGCTTCGAGGGCTCAATTTTTTCATGTAACTTATTAGTAGCTTCAGCGTACTTATGCGAACGTTTTGTCCGTCCGTCCGTCCGTCCGTCTGTCTGTCTGTCTGGATCGCCTGTAACTTTCGAACGGCTACAGATATCGAAATTTTGAAAGGGGGAAAAGTTGTTGCTAAGGTCCCGAGCACCTTCATGCGCTATTTGGTTTTGGCGAAAGGTGGCGGCTTGTCCACTTGGCGCCATCTACAGAAGTTCGGTGGTCACGTTTTGAACTACACATTCTGGGTGCACTATAATGCTTAGGGCCGGTTGCAGAAAGCAATGTTAAGTCTGGTGTTAGCTAACGCGACGTCAAAGTGAACAAAAACGAATCAAATCTCAAATGCTTATGGTAACTAATACATTAGTAAACAAAATTTGATGCGATTTTGTTCACTTTGACGCGATGTTAGCTAACACCAGACTTAACATTGCTTTCTGCAACCGGCCCTTAATGTTTTCGCAGTGCTGAAGCTACTCTTTAGACCTGTACCTGAGCAGTTTATTTATTTTTCTCAAGTGACTTATTTATAATACGTATAACACACTTGTACCATAAATAGCTATTGACAAGACATAGCCTATATTTTATGAGTGTTACGTAACGTAATATATACAGAGTAGTTCCGGACGCAACATACGAAATCCCAACCTTATTACGAGGCATTCAAATATTGGCTTCTGCAATTGTTTTAGAATTAAAACGACTGTTTATTTTAAAAGACACTACACGATGATCCAATTGACGCAAGTTAAGCATTTTGGCTGACTCAATTTTGAAATTTTAAATCGAAGTACCAATTTGGCCCTGATCGGGGACTGCTAAAATTTGACGGGTGACTGATAAACATAATTACAAACAGCCGATAGAAATAAGAATTCGTACATTAGAATAAGAAAAGTGTACTCAAGCACCTAACATTGAAGTAGTTCTTACATTCAAGGGGCATTTAGATAAGAGACGGGTAAAATACATATTTCATAAAATTACTGTCAAAGTTTGAGAATAAATGGCTCAAGTCGCTTTGATATTTTTCATTCAAATTTAAAAATCTTACCAATAGTTTTAATAATACCTATTACATTTAAGCGTTGGCAATAAAAAAGTCTTTAGCTGTAAAATTAGGGAAGCAAATATTTGAATGCCTCGTAATTAGGAGGGATTTTGTACTTTGCGTCCGCCAACGCAGCACCCTGTATATATTACACAAGAGTTTTTCTTTTTATTAAGTAACAATGTTTGTAATGATGCATTTACATCTAACTAAATATTTGGTACACATTGTAAGGTCTACACATTACCCTTTTGCTGTGACGTAACAATTTTCTCTCTTTGTTTAACCATAAGGAACTGGACGAAACAAAAAATCTGCAGTTTTTGGTCAGCTCCGCTTAAGTATGGCTTGTTTTATAATACTATGAATGTGACATTTGTCCAAAATGACATTAAAATAACGCGCTACAACAAGCAAACGAGCAAGCCTAAAATCTTAATTTAAGCGTTAGGAACTTCTTCGAGAGTTCATATTAAACTGTTGTCGCGAACGGTCGTATTTTTGTGCGCAGTGACAATATCAATAAACACACTTGTGAACTTTAACCTTACAGTGCTCCGCATTTTAATAAAGTATTTGCTCGATCCGACACGAACCATCTGACGGGCAGAGATTATGTCTCTGCCCATTAACCCGGCATCTTGTCTGCAGACATCTACAGAAGATAATATGATGATTGAAGGGGAGCCCTTTACTGATACGAATCTCAACAATTCGTCATCAAATAACTTACCAAACACATCCCAAACTTACTCGAGTAAATTACAATTCCCAAAGAAGGAACAAGCAATTATTCTTAGTGCAGCTGAGGGAATTCCCTTGAGAGATTACATTATCGCAACGGGAACCATAGTAAACCCAAAAAATATTATTTTTGCATCAAGAGTGTCTAACAACAGGATATGCATATACCTCTCTTCAAGCCAAGTAGCAGATTCGTTTGTACAGAAATATCCAACACTAAATATCCAAGGTAACGCTATATCTATAAGAAAACTAATTAACCCTGCCCAAAGAATAGTTCTATCAAATGTATGTCCTTCAATCCCTCACAGCGTCATACTTGGTTCCTTATCTTCTCTAGGTTTAAAACCCGTATCCCCGGTGACTTATCTAAAAGCAGGAATAGAACAAGCAGAATACTCCCATATCTTAAGCTTCAGACGACAAGTATACGTAGAACCTTCTGAACTATGCCAAACATTAACATCAACTTTAATCAATTTTGAGGATACAAATTACCGAATCTTCTTATCAACCAACCCTACATGCTATAGATGCCGAAAAGAAGGTCATTTATCAACTAACTGTCCCTATCAGCCCAATCCCATAGATATTACGAAAAGCACGCCAAACGTCGACATCGCATCCCAAACTCCCTTGACAACAACACAGCCTATTTCGACAACAACGCAACCCATTACGACACGTGCAAATCCACCAACAGCCAACACGACGACCGCAAACAAATCCCTTCAACCCGCATACCGCAAGAGACTAAAAAGTCAACTAACTAGCGAATCGGACTCTGATTCGCCAAATATCGGCTCACAACTACAATCTATAAAAAACAAAGTAGAATCTTCTGCAAACAAATACCCTATAAATTACACCAATCTTCAAGACTTTCTGGAAAATGTATACGGCAACCCTGACCCTTTGTACATCTCAAAACAATATACAGATGATACCCAAGCACTAATACAAATGATGGAAAATTTATACCCACATTTGAAAGATAGATCCATTAAAAACCGATTTACACGACTCATAAAAAAAATAAAAGTTCAATTATCACAAGCCGATCTAAATCCCACAGACGACAACTCAGACTTGGAATATTAAAATCGATTCTATTACTCAAAACAGACCCTAAACACACAACAGCATAATATAATCCATATAAAAATGGCTTCTTCAATTATCCAATGGAATTGTAACGGATTCTATCAACGTATAGAGTTCTTACAAAAATTAATATCTGAAGAAAATCCTATTTGCCTTTGTATACAAGAAACCCACTTCAAGAATGTCCACTCAACTACCCTAACTGGATATACAACCTACCGCAAAGACCGCTTAAATAGACATGCCAGTGGGGGAGTAGCGCTTTTCATCCGAGTCCCATCACGTGAACTCACCATACAAACAGAATTAGAAGTAATTGCAGCCGAAATCTACTTTCCAAGCAAATTTTCAATTTGTAATATCTATATCCCCCCTGACCACAACGTAGACTGCAGAGAAATCGAAAAAATTATAAGACAACTTCCAACACCCTACATCGTAGTCGGGGACTTTAACAGCCACAATACTTTATGGGGCTCACAATCAACTGACACTAAAGGAAAAGAACTAGAAAAACTTTTAGAAAATGACATTATCAATTTGCTCAATAACGACCAACCCACTCATTTTTCAACATCCACTGGAAAGTTTTCTACCCTTGATCTCTCTTTTTGCCACTGTAAGCTAACCCCGTTGCTTAAATTTGAAGTACTCCAAGATTTATTTGACAGTGACCATTTTCCAATCAAACTATCGTTTTTAAATAGCCAATCACCAATTTGCAACCCACCTAAATGGAACCTGAAAACAGCCGACTGGAAAAAATACGGAAAACTTATGACGGAAAAGACACCCTTAATAAATCTGTCCAGCGAAATCAACCAACTAATAGAAGACTTCAACAGCGCGATTCTTCTCGCTGCTCAAGAAACAATACCAAAAAAACATGCTAGCAGAAAGAAAACTGTACCATGGTGGACGGACGAATGCACCAAAGCAATTAAAGATAAGAAAAAGGCATTCAATAAATACAAAAAACACAACAATACTGATAACCTAATTGAAACGGGCACTATCGAAAAGAATTTTAAAGAAAAGCAAAAAACAATGTTGGGAAAGCTACGTTTCCACTATCAACAAAGATACGGCAATGCAAGAAGCTTGGAATAAGGTGAAACGAATCCAAGGTTTAAATACATCCACTAAAACACACACAATTATTAACAATGGATTGACCATTACAGACCCACAAACAATCGCAAATGTGTTTTCAGAAAAATTCCACCATAACAGTAGTAACCAGCAATATGACCCTATGTTCGTAGTACAAAAAAATGTCGAAGAGAAGAAACAACTGGTTGTAAACCAAGACTGTCAAAATCCAGTAAATGCACCTATTTCCTGCGAAGAACTTATGTATGCACTTAAGAATTGTAAAAGGACATCACCAGGCCCGGATGATATTCCCTACGACATGATACGGCATCTTCCAGAAAATGCCATCAATCTCCTTCTTATCATCTTTAACCGGATATGGCAGCAGAACGTATTTCCGGACTTATGGAGAAGAGCATACATTATACCCATTCCTAAACCAAACAAGAATAACCTAGATCCATTAAACTATCGCCCCATCTCCTTAACTTGTTGCACATGTAAACTGCTGGAAAAAATAATTGACTCAAGGCTAAGCTGGTACATTGAAGAAAACTCTCTGATTAATAACCTACAAAGTGGCTTTAGAAAGAGTAGATCTACACTAGACCAATTAGCAATACTCGTTCACGAGATTCAAGAAGCTTTAAATAATAAACAACATTTAATAACAGTATTCCTCGACATTGAAAGGGCTTTCGACACAGTATGGCGACGTTACATTATCAAACAATTAATAGATCTCGGACTTCAAGGTCACATACTCCACTACATACAAAATTTTTTGACGAGACGAACTTTCCAAGTGAAACTAGGCGAAACACTATCTAAAATAACAACGCAGCCAAACGGTGTTCCTCAAGGATCTATCATCAGTGTCACCTTATTTTTAATAGCCATCAACGATATCACTTCGGAAATCAATCATCCTGTAAAAGCAACACTATTTGCGGATGACATAACCATCTTCTGCAGAGGAAAAAATCTTAAATCCATCCAACAGCACCTACAAAGTTGCCTAGACACCCTTCATAAATGGACCCAATCAACTGGTTTACGTCTGTCGTGCCAAAAAACCAAATGTATACATTTTTACAAAGGTCATAACCATCAACCCAGCCCCGAACTAAACATCAATGCCACAGCTGTAACTTACGTTAAATACACCCCATACTTAGGAGTCATTCTAGATAACAAACTCACGTGGAAATACCATGTTGATCACATAAAGAAGATATGCTTGAGAAGAGTAAACATCATTAAATGTTTGGCAAACTGCAACTGGGGTGCAGAGAAAAACATGCTGCTGCGACTTTATAGGGGACTGATACGATCCAAAATAGATTATGGCTCAATGTTTTATAACTTTGCAAACACTACTATACTTAAAAAACTCGATGTTATCCACAATACCTGCATTAGATTTGCCATAGGGGCAATACGTACTAGTCCTATCGACAGCATGATGGTAGAATCTGGAGAACCCCACCTGAATACAAGACGATCCCAACTAACGCTTACCTACTTCGCTAAGATATCATCTTCACCCAGAAACCCTGTTTACAAAATCTTATATCCTAATCATCAACCTACCTATCAGCAACCCCATCTGCAAACACTTCGTTCCAATTATCAACGTCTCTTATTAGAACACAATCTTTCCACATTAAGAATCACTGAACCCCTTAGCACGCAACCTCCTTACTGGATTCAATCTAAACCTGTTGTTAATCTATCTTTGACCTGTTATACTAAAAATGCTACATCCCATCATATCTATACGACAGCATTCAACTCTATCTGTGCTGGTTACAAGAACTATATGCATATATATACTGATGCTTCAAAAACTGGTGATAAAATAGGAGCAGCTTTCGTGATCGGCAATGTAACTTCAAAAATTCGACTAGCAAAAGGAGTAAGCATATACACTGCGGAGTTATACAGCATCCAAATTGCTCTTGAACATCTAATAAACCACCCTCTTAGCAATTTCCTTGTTCTCAGTGACTCGTTAAGTGCTCTAAAATCCTTGCTGAATTTAGTTCCAACAGATGTAGTACACCAAAAAATAAAGAATATTTTATACAACCTACAAACGCTGGGCAAAGAAATAGTGTTCATATGGATACCCTCCCATAGTGGCATCAGAGGAAACGAAAGAGCAGATACCGCCGCCAAGAGTGCTATCAGTGAACCACATACTCGGAAGGACCTAAAACCCACCATAACAGATGCAAAATCACTCATAAAACGAAGCATAATAGAGAAATGGGAAACCCAGTGGCTAAACTACCAACTCCCGAATAAATTGCGCAGAATTAAAAACACAGTAACCCAGTGGACTGATCGACCAAAAAGAAAGGAACAAGTGATATTAAGCAGACTCAGAATTGGGCATACCGCCATCACCCATAACTACATCTTCTGTAAAGATGATCCTCCAGTATGCAGAACCTGCAATGTACCTGTAACAGTACCACATCTAATTCTAGAATGTCCCCGCTTCGATCGCGAACGATCAGCAAATGGAATCTCCTCCGACTTGGCAATCGCCCTAAGCAACGACAAGAAGCAAGAAGATTTAGTAATAAGTTATCTTATTCAAACAGATTTATATAGACAAATGTAACATATTGTACCAACATGGAGTTAATGGCCTTGCAGTCGATACTCCTTAAACCAAATTATAATAATAAAAAAAAAACTTCTTCGAAGAGGAGAAACGTTGGATTACGTAGGTCAATGTCTTGGTTTGGCTAATGTGCTAGTTAGAGTATCCCTTACATTAAAGGTTAGGTATATGTCAGATTCTTTGTAAAGTCTACTGCCTGCGATATAAATGATTTTTTTGAATTTCACTACAATATAAAATATACGTTTTAAAAGCTATGTTTTGTTATTTCTGACGTCACACAAAAGGGTAATGTGTAGACTTTATCTCTGGTAGTTGGTGGTCCTAAATTACAGTGCTCCAATTTGAATTAATTTTGCTTTAAAGAGCATAGTTTTACTCTTTATTATATGTTACTCTGTAATTAACTAAAGATAACTTCTGTAATTGTGACATTTATTTACATACTCAAGTAATACAAACATGTAATAGTACGAGTATATTTATAAAAATAAAACAACTTAACCTATGTAACCCATGGATAAAAGAACATTTCTATAATTATTTTAAAGTTTGTAATTTTCTATACACCACTGATGCTGATTGAGAGTATAACATATATGCAAGAACTATGGTGGTGCTACTATAAATAATCTTATTTGAACATAATAAACTTATCTGCTCGGTAACATCTAAATTTGTGTGACGTAAATTGTTTCATAGACTTAAAAAATATGCCGATGTCATCATTTAAAAACACTTTCACTGTTTGTGCATGTCTTTCCAATCATTGTTTTCTTCTACATTCAGGATTTGTCCTTGATTGAGGCGCTTTTGACAACAAATGTGTTGGTAAATTTGGAAATACGTTTGAGACGGCATTGCTCGCTAATCGAGGGTGATGCAACATCAGCTTTTGCAATTCCCCACTCTTATTTCTAACGCTTTAAAATTTCCATTAAAATGTATTTCACACACGACAGCACCTTTTGTTGGGGTTCAACGTTCTCGTGGTATTCCACAAGGCCATGCTTTCTTTCGGATCTCGTCCATCGGAAAAGAATATGTTGTTATAGTTTGCAAACGATTTTCTTTTAAGGTACTGTCGTGGTTGGTACACAGCGTCTTCGTGGCATTCTAAATATAAAATTAAAAGTTACAAGAAATGGGCTAAAAAATAAGGTTAGATTGGTACTTACCTTGATTGTATTTCAGTGAAATACTTAATAAAAACCCATAAATACTAGCAACAATTTTACTTTCACATCACGAACAGTAATATAAATAAATGTATTTCTTCAAACTTAGAGCAATCCAACATCACGTCACATTTAAACAGACGTTTTTATAAATAAACAGTACAAAAATTGGGCTACCAGCAGCGTTGCCAAATCTGCAACAGCATGGCTTGTAAGTGTAGGAGGCAGTGGGTATACTCGACTTGCCTTTAATTAACTATTTTAACTAAAATATGTAAAGAATAACTTTGTTCTTTGACATTTTCGTAACATAATTACGTTACAGTCTAAACACAAGTACAGTTAAAATTCTTTTTGAATTTGAAGCTGATAGTGCGGAAATCAAGTAATTTGACTATAGACTACGCAATAAATCGTTTCCAGCTTCTTTCCGAATTCTCATTAGACCAAGTCGTAAGACATGTGGCACGATCATGTATGTAATTACCATACCACATTGGAAGATCCGTTGGAACAGATCACAAAAACTGTTTCCTCTTAAAAAGTGTATGGCAAATTACCGCTCCATGTCAACAGTGTGCCGAGGTATCGATAATGGGCTTGTACTGTCTCATCTTGTTTCATTTCTTTTTATGATGGGTCACTTTAAATGAAATTACTTATAAGTTCGCAAAAACATTTGAATGAAATAGCGGTAAGGAAAATCTATGCAGTGACGCTCTCTGCTCACGAGCGAACGAGACCGACTATGCTCCTACGCCGACGTGCAGTACAATTTCTCTCCCAGATCACCTCCCAGAGAAAAATCTTAGTTACGCCACTGCTTTCATACTTATGTTAAATTTAGATACATAATATCAAATCGACAGTTATAAAACTTATCAGTTGCTTTCAATTTATATTTGGATAATAATTACAGTTTGTATTTTTAGAAGAAACAACGATTATGTAACCCTCTGCGAGTGCAGTGCTTAATAAATAATGTATGAAACGATTATGCAACGATGATTGGCTGAATTGTTGTGACCTTCTGAATGAACTTATTTGAGGTTCAATTGCATCCGCGGTCAGATCAAGTGAAAGTTTCGTTTTAGACGAACCGGTTGGAAAGAATAATGCTTTGTGGTAAAGTTGCATTTGTTTTAGCTTTAATTGCAAATGCGCTAGGAGCCAACATTTTATATGTCGCACCTGTGGCATCTCCCAGCCATCACATATGGAATAAAGCATTGGCGTTCGGTTTACTGAAAAATGGTCACAATGCTCACCCATGACTCGGAAAAGGGGCCAGTTCCTAAGAACTTTACACTTATATTAATGGAAGGTTCGTGTTTATGAGCTGTGCTTAATAGCAGTAGCTCAATAATTATGTCTTTTTTAATTAAGCTTATTTATCAGATTATATTCTTTGTGAATGTTTTGCCCATTGTAATAGTTTAGTGGCGTATTTTATTTAAAATCGGTGATTTAATCCAGCCACTTAGTCAATTTTGCCTGAATGTGAACCAAAATTTGAAATTCCTTTTTTTAGTATGGGAGGCGTTCAAGAAAGCTTATCTTCAAGTTGTTGACCAAGATTTCCTACGTGTTATTTCTGCTATCTTGAAAAAGGGATGCGTTTGATTTTTTTTGCGATAACTCGGTTCCTGCTAACGCTATATTTTTCGAATTTTTTGTACCCTATATTTTATGTTCTATTAATTTTTCGCGTATGAGCTATATTTGTCGAGATATTGAACAAGTTAGCCAAAAAGTAGTTATTATGAAACTTGTAGAGATTAAAAATACATGAAATTGTAAGTCATTTAAAAATAAAATGTCAAGTTTCACATTAAGTATAAACGTAGTTGCATTCATAAATTAGGAACTATTTTAGAGCCATACTAGATGAACATCATGTTTGATCATACTTTATTATAAATTAAAATTCGTGTGAAATTACGACTTATAGAAGCGGACCAAAGTCGTCAAGTTGGAGCGTAATTTTGATTTCTTGTATCACACTGTTGCATAAACGACATAATAAACATCATTACATTATTAGAATTATTATATTTCGTCAAATAGACAGTAAATAACATTATATGATTGCATATTACCAACATCTTCTAACTACTTTAACTATTTTGAATGACAATTGCCAGTATTTATAGTAAAATAAACTTTGTCGGTTTAGTGTACAGAAGTGAAGTTAAATTTTTGCAATTATTGTAAACTAGCTGTCGCCCGCGACGTATACCGCATATAAGATCGAATATTTCGCGCGTTCGTTTGATATGTGCTCAGATGTTTCTGCCATGAAGGTCACCCGAACTTTCATCGGGCGCCGAACTCCGAAAATAGATTTGTTAGGGTGTGTTTAAACGGAGCGTCTGGCCCCATTCCTCTAGGCAGTAATAAACCCTGTTGAATGAAATGTACTTGTGTTCGAAGTTTTAGAAAAATTATCAATAGGCACAATAAGTAACTGTTTTCTGTGATAATATCACTATTAAAAGTAATTGGAAGTTTGTTTGAAAAACCTGGAAATAGTAAACCGTTAATTGAAGCCTTGGTACTTTTGCTAGTTTAACATGGAATGTAGTGTTCTGCAGTATTATAGAAGTATGATGATTGTGTTTGCATTTCAGAATACATAAAATGATATGTCATATCTTCCTGAAGTCACATATGAACAAAGTATCAAAAAATCACTACTTTTCTTACGGTTTTTCTATATTTTACTAGTAACTCTTTTATCTAATTGAAAATAAAACAATCAAAGTACATTAATTTTCTTTCGTTAAGTGTTTTACAATAATCTCTAACTTTCACAGTGCACATAATTTTGATGTTGCAGGATGTAGATATTTCAGAAGTTAAAACATTTTTAGCATTTATTGCTCGTATTGTTATTGTTCATGGTAATTTTCTGTTTAAATAAAGTTTTGCATAATTAGCAATGTTTGAAATTCACTTCTTTTGTGTATTTGGTTTTCTTAATTTGGCAAAGTATAAAAACTTAATTTAAATCTATGACTTAAAAAAAATAAATCACTTGATTTAAATCATGATTTTAATCGTGATTTAAATCAGCTCAATCTTGGTAGTATTTTTGTATGTCCTTTTTTGAAGAATTGAGAGGCTCTAGGAAAGTTGAGCTTCAAGTTGTCGCCCAAGTTTTTCTATGTGCGATTTTCGCCATTATGAAAAAGGGGTGAGTTTGCTTTTCTGTGGTAACTGGGTTCCCGTTAACGCTACATAAAAATACCTGCAGTTTTACCTGTTATAAATTAAAAGTGGACTAAAATTACGACTTGTAGATTAATTAATTATTTACTTATCGGTGTTCTGAAATTTTTTATTTTCTTCTCAGTTTTTATGATCCTGGTTCCGTTCCTCGGCATGTGCTTCATTTTCTTCTTGCTGCTCTATTTCTTCACGTATATCTTCAAGGTTAGAGAGATCTTCGTGATGTTCCCATTCCTCGACATTTTTTTTCGGGCGTCACAACATCCTCATCGCCAAACACTACGATTGAGTTACGGCCTACTTGATGAAATACGATGATTCTAATAATGTAGTAATAGTTATTTATGATACAAGTGTGTTATATAACAAATAATCCACAAAAGTTGAACCCTCGAGGCCGCTAGGCCGAGAGAGGTTTTTTCTCGGGTGAATTATTTGTATTAACACACGCGTACCATACAAAATTTTATCCAAATCAATAAATATCTAAAAACCAAGACTTTCGAATTAACAGCCGGAAAAGTCATAGTAACAAATTGGAAAGTACCGAGAGATCAAATTAATTTATAACTAGAGTCGCTCGTAATTCGTGTTATCCGTTCGGCAGTGCTGAAGGGTCAGTATATGTCCAATTTGAGGTTAGTAGATTAGGTTTTCTTTGACATTTGATGCAAAACTTAACCTGCAGATCTCGTATTTGACACAGTTTGCCAGTGCTACCAACAATACAATAGTGAGTGATATGGTTTTTATATCACGAGTGAGTTATGGGCCACTAGAGGTCTAAAATCGATCTAGTAATGACTTTATAACTAGGAAGTGTTGAATAAAGTTTATTAAAATACAGGAAATCAAAATTACACGCCGACTGAATGCCTTTGGACCTCTCTAGAAGTCGTGATTTTAGTCGAAATTCAACTTATAGTAAGTCAAATGCAGGTATTTTCAAACTCTGCTCTATAAGTTTAATAAAAACAAATTTTTCGTGAAATAGGACGAGAAATAAAAGACAAGCGACCTCTTCACGCTTTCCTTTTGCTTTCGATATCTCAACAAATATCGCTAGCAGGCTGAAAAGTAATAGAACTTAAATTATAGGGCACACTGAATCCTAACAAAAAGGTGCACTTTATTTTCATGTATCGTTAACGGGAACCAAGTTATCGCAAAAAAATGAAACACACCCCTTTTTCAAGTTGGCGGAAGTAGCACATAGGAAATCTTGGTCGACAACTTAAAGTTGAGCTTTCCTGGGCTCCCCTAACACCCCAAAAAGAGGATTTCAAATTTTGGTTCACTTTCAAGCAAAAGTCTCCTTTTTGTACATAGTGACTGAAATAATTTCTTATGTCGTCAAGTTTACTCCATGAATACACTTTAAACTGCAAAAGATATAGTCGGACGTGAAATAATACTAATGCGGCACAGAGATTAAATTAGGAAACAATAGTAATTAACGTTACAAGGCCGGAAAATGACTTATTAAAGTACGAGTTTAGATGTTTACGGACGAGGCGAGGAACGAGACGAGTCTGGAATTTTTAAACGAGTAATTTAATAATATTTTACGGCCGTGTATCGTACAATGTTTTATTTCATACTGTTTTAGACAACATGTTCATTGAAAAAGGGGCGGCCGTGAAAATTCAAACGTATGAATATGTTGGTGGCACTGCAAGTCTGTCAAATTCGATGTTAGCAGGTTAATTTTTGGGTCAGTCTGTGTCAAAACTGACGGAAAACCTAACCAGATAACCCTCAATTTGACATAGACTTACAGTGTCGCCAACTTATTATTCAGCAGTTGCCTAGCAACACTTTCCGGCCTTGTCATGTAATTATCCCACTTTCCGGCCTTGTGATGTAATGTTTCACTTTCCGGACTCAAATTAATGACGTAAATTAAAGTCGTATTTTCCGGACAGTATGAAATAAAAAATATTTACTCATAAACAAAATGTTATAGAGTTAATACTACATTATTCGATAAAACAATATTGTACTTATTCAACTGAAAAGAGCTGTAGGTATTTTAAGCTCTGATAAACGTTAGTAATACTGCTGACATTTTCTATGTTTAAACGGCTTAAATTGAGTTAAACAAAACTCTTACTTTGTAAGGTTTAAGTTTTTACGGCACCTTGGTGGAAATTCTTATTTTAAAGTCACCGTGGTTGAATTTCATACCGACCACTCGACTCTACGATAACTGGGGGATGCCGAAGCCAGAATTGCAAATTCAGGCATGTGGGGTTTACCATGTCGTCACATGCTGCCTACCCGGGTCAAGATCGGGTATTTAAAATATCGTCAGCCGCGCTGTAGTGCGTCGTAAGGGGAATTCTGAATCTGATTAGAGTGCCATTTCCGTTTACGATTAATACCGGAATTAAAAATAACGGCGAGGTGTGTTCTACCGCTGTAAATGTTTTTCGCCAACCTCCGATTCACCAAGTGGATGTTGACTATTTTCGAACCCCATTTTCTTCGACACTATGTAAACGAGGTCGTGAATACCTCATCGCCATTCAGCCACCTTCCTGCACACCCAGACGTCGTAAAAGTCTTCCACATGCGTTAGTTTTTCCCATCTTCAGGTGCTAGATAAGCAGGTCACGGACGCCGTCGTAGAGTTAACAAAAATTGCTTTAGACTGTTGTAAAGTGAACGTTTTAAGCCATCGCCAATGATTAGTGAATGTAGTCAGCAGTCAGATGTTCAATATAAACTAGTTGTACGCTCAATATAGCTAAATCAAAGAACCCCTCCCGGGTTTCAATTTGTTGAATAATTAAACTGACAGTTAGCGGTGTAGACAAGAATTTCTGAGTTTCTTGTATATGCAGTGACGTCACTTAGGGCATTGTTCACGTTGAATTTTTCTGTTATGTGTAAAATCGCTGGTTTCAATGTGGATTGGTGTGAGTAATCAATAGAAGCGCTTAAATACTGTTAGCTGTGTTTTCGTATACATTTTTTTCTCTAAAGCAACAGTAGGCAAACGCCGATATATCAATCATTTCAGATATTACGCGCTGACGGTAAGTCTCTGATCTGAAGGAACTGCAAGCACATATCCCGAGTAACACTGGTCGACTCGGGTTTCGAGATTTTGAGTGAATCGACAGTTGTGGAAGCCGCGGATACAAATTGTCGTGGCGACCTATGATAAAAATTATGCGCTATTATAAATCATCTCATTTATTTTTTCTCCATGCACCAACTAGGAGTAGCCGTTTTTCGACGTGTTAGGCTAGGGAGGCCCAAATAGTGCGTTATTATTAACCTCTTCAAGGTTTAACCTAACAATTTCAGCTGGCGAATTGTTTCGCCAACTTTCGTAAGGGGCTTCATCAGGAGGAAAATGCAAAAAGAGCACGGTAAGTCAACGTGTTAACCACGCCAGAGGCAAAACTCTTTTTGCAAGGGAAGGGATAGAAGAGCAAGGTAACTCAACGTGTCAACCACGTCAAAGGCGAAACTCGACTAACAATCAGAAGCAGAAAGGCGAGAATTTATAAACAACCGCCGTCGCGGATCAGCAACTGCCGTTGCGGTTCAGTGGCGGTGGGCAGGGCTTAGGAATGAGCACTTTCCACATAGAAGGGAGGAGAAAGCCTTCATCCCGATTGAGATTGTGAGGGTGTTTGTAAATCTCAATGGCTTCGCGAATCTTTCTGCTAAAGAAGAATGGAAATTTGCAGATGATGGAAGTTTCATCAAAAAAAATCTTATGGCCAGTATCATGCTGGTGTTCGGCGATGGCTGATGATGAAACGAGACCCCACTTGAGACAGCGCTGGTCCTCACAGATGCGAGTTTTCACTGAACGTCCTGTTTCACCAATGTATACAGGATTACAAGAGCAAGGGACTCTATAAACACCTTTAGAGGACATATTGTTTGATTTATCTTTAAGTGAAGGAAGAACCTGTGAGATTTTGCTCGGGGGTTTGAATACTGTTTTAATGTCTTTTTTTCGAAGAAACTTTCCAACGCGATCGGTGACTTGGTGGATATAATGAAGAAAGGCTATTGCTGCAGGAGGATTGGTTTTTGGAGGTTTGGGTAGCCTTGGATGAAGGTAGCGATTGATAACAGACTGTATATCCCTAGCACGGTAACCGTTGTTCCTAAGAGCTTTCCGAATGTGGTTTAATTCAGCGTGGACATTATCGGGTTGGGATATGGAAACGGAAAGTTTTTGTGTAGGATGATGGTGAAAATCGGCATACAGTGTGAGTGGGTTTGCGATATACAGAATGACCAAGTTTTGCACTGGGTTGGCGAGAGACCTGTACCAAACATTAAAACAGTATTCAAACCCCCGAGCAAAATCTCACAGGTTCTTCCTTCAGTTAAAGATCAATTAAACACTATATCCTCTAAAGGTGTTTATAGAGTCCCTTAATCTTGTAATGCTGTATACATTGGTAAAACAGGACGTTCAGTAAAAACTCGCATCTCTGAGCACCAGCGCTGCCTCAAGTGGGGTCTCGTTTCATCATCAGCCATCGCCGAACACCAGCGTGATACTGGCCATAAGATCCTTTTTGATGAAACTTCCATCATCTGCAAATTCCCATTCTTCTTTAGCAGAAAGATTCGCGAAGCCATTGAGATTTACAAACACCCTAATAATCGCAATCGGGACGAAGGTTTTCCACTTCCTTCTATGTGGAAAGTGCTAATTCCTAAGCCCCTCCCACCGCCACTAAACCGCGACAGCATTTGCTAATCCGCGACGGCGCTTGCCTATAAATTCTCGCCTTTCTTCTTCTGATTGTTAGTTGAGTTTCGCCTCTGACGTGGTTGACACGTTGAGTTACCGTTCTCTTCTATCCCTTCCCTTGAAAAAAGAGTTTCGCCTCTGGCGTGGTTAACACGTTGAGTTACCGTACTCTTTTTGCATTTTACTCCTGATGAAGCCCCTTACGAAAGTGGGCGAAACGTTGAGTTCTTCGACCTCAATATAGACACGGTCCAATTCCGGAAGTCGTTTTTACTTAATGACAATGGCCGTGAAAACCTCCGAAATCATCACAATCGTATAAATTTTGTTATAATTAAAGGTGTCGCGCCATCGTGCGGTTTTAATTACTGTTCTCAATAAAAGTACCCCTGTAGCCTATGCATCATTTGACATTATTATATTGTTTTGTATTTTAATTAAAATTAGTCCCGTAATAACTTCAGCTCTCTCACCGTTTTGTTTTAGTATAGCGGTTATTGAAGAGGAACTTATTTAATATGGTGTAGCACATATGTATAATATCATAACATATCACATATAACATTTTGATTTAAATAATAATTATAGAATTTCTATTGCAGGAATATATCCTATCATGCACGAATTCTTTGATATGAACGAACTAGCAGAAGAAACTGTTCTACGCAGTATGATAGCAATGTACGATTATGCGGAGTTTGCTTGCCAATTTGACTATAATACGACTGGATTTAAGACGCTCCTAAATTACCCTGATGATTATAAATTCGATGTGATAATTTTTGATGCTACACTAGGACGTTGCCTTTATCCGCTTATGGAAAGGTTTCAAAATCCTCCAGCTGTTGCAGTTACGCCATTTTTAATTCCTCCAGTTCTTGCAAACGTTTTCGGCAAACATCTATACACATCGTATTCTCCATATCACAGCACCAAATACACTAACAAAATGAGTCTAAGTGAAAGGGTAGTTAATTTCTTTTATACTTATGCGGAAATTTACTATAGAGACTATATATTTTTGCCAAAAGAAACTGCAATGATTCAAGAAACGTTTCCTGGCCTCCAACACACAATTGACCAACTGGAGAGAAATATAAGTTTACTTCTATGTAATACGGATCCAATTATGGAATATCCTGAAGCGCTGCCTCCAAATGTTATACCTGTCGGTGGATTACATGCAAAACCTTCAAAAGATTTGCCTAAGGTAATTTAAAAATATGGACCATTAAATATGTGTAATATACATTTATCTACTACAGGATTTACAAAAAATTGCTGATGCCGCGAAAAACGGAATAATTTTGTTTTCCTTGGGAACCAACGTACGATCCGATAAACTCGACTTAAAAGTTAGAAAAGCTTTATTCGATGCATTTGCAAAATTGCCGCAAACCATTTTGTGGAAGTTTGAAACAGATACTGTTGAAGGTGTCCCAAAGAATGTTATTATTAGGAAATGGTTGCCACAAAATGATATTTTAGGTGAGCCTGCAGTCTGTCATATGTCTTTACAATTTTGATAACGTTCTAGTCCCTTTTATACACCAAATTAAAACAAAAAATAATCTGTTTCTATTTTATCAATCCATCAACTGTTATATAATTGCGCTACCTGAACCGTTACTCTCAACCACTAATCAGATGTACTAGTCACAATATGCCTTTCTTATTATTATTTGTGCCAATTATGATGTACTAACTTTAATTTTCTTGCCTTGATAAAGGTATACATTTTTTCGAAATATTGGCTTAAACAACAGTTTTCTTTTGAACTGCTGCCCTCACAACTTCTGGGGAGCGGCCTTGCTCAAAATTCGCGTTACGACGAATGCACTACATAAGTTAACATGGCTTACCATTTACTTAGTTTTGTTGACGATTTGTAAACGCTGTCTACTGATGTGATAGCGGGATATAAAGCGAAATCTGGCTGATCTTTGCATCGGCGAGGCCCCAAACTGCACTGTTCGGAATTGATAAAAAGCGGCGTCACAGCGTTTCAATTGCGGCTCGACGCGACAGTATAACGGGCACTTTCGGAGTCAACCGAAATCTGGTGAAGAGACCATTAAACAACGCGATTAAGGCACTGGGATTTCGATTGCTGAAGATCTCACGAAGAACCATGGCCGGGAATTATTCTGCACCTTAAACCGGGCCTTGCTTAACTTTAAGCCGGAATCCGTTACAAATTCACCCTGCCTCGAAGGAATCTTACACCCAAATTGCGCGCCCAAGAATTCGGAAATATGAAAAGATGCGTTGCCTGTATCCAACTCAAATACTGGTTACTTGCGAGAATGGTTTAATCCTCCTAACAGGCGAAACGTCATAAAACAATAACGAAACCAAACCACATGATAATTTCTCGAAGACCCACTTAAAACAACCTGGCGGCACTTGGTATTTTCCTACCGAAATGACACACTCGAAAGCACGTCAGTTCACTTCAATGGTTGGGCCTGAAGTTCTGTGTTTGAAGCTGCACATGTCGCACCCTCTCGCACCTTGAGATGACGTAGTTCTGCGGAACTGTTGTCTAAAAACGTCAACGAAGATATGCAAAACGATCGCGGTAGGGACATCTATCGAAGAGCAGCAAGAACTGACAACACATGAGTGCGCGGAGCAAAAATCTTTGATTTATAAAACGTGAAAACTTCAGACACCTTGTTACGGTATTAAAAGAACTTTACGACACCCACCCAAGGTGAGCATCGCACCACGGAATCAGTCCTGAAAAACTGGCACACTTGCCCTGAAATCGGTTCGAAATAGGCTAAAAGGCCACGGCTGGGACGCTCAGGGAGTCGGGCGTGAGTCACACGATACGTTCTGGGCAAGCGTGTGGTGGCATAATATATACAGGGTATGTCGAAATCATGAGGGCGCCACCAAGCCTGTCTTAACCCGGCTAACCGGGCATGGACGGTTAGACGGGAGCGAAGCATGCAAAATACTCCGCCAATAGGATTACTCAAGAGTTGCAAGGTCAAATAACAATTTCGGGATTGCCTTATGCAAGGATTGTAATTAGGTGTCAATCCGACCGCGACTACGCAGCTGTCTCACCCACCTGCACGCTCAAAGCTTCCTCGTTCCGTCGTACAATATTCAGTACAATGAAGGGGGCGTCTCTCTGTAACAGAACATGCACAAGTCGAAACAAAACAATAGTTCCCTTAACTAACCAATCATATATTGAACTTCGGGTTACAATGGGGCAGCAGAGTGCGTCGCCCTATATCTATACTTAACCTATAATTAAGGGCGCCAGCTGGCACGCGCGCTCTAAACTTAACGACAGATGTTGAACAGTAGTGAACAGTAATGAACAGTAATGAGCAGTAACGAGCAGTAATAAGTAGTAATGAGTACAAATATGCGCGTCGCCTTATGCGGCGGACAGCGAAGATTTAAATTAGCACTCGCGGCATGAACAGTCTGCAAGTCTGAATGAATGCACAAGAGCAGTAATAAGTAGTAATGAGTACAAATATGCGCGTCGCCTTATGCAGCGGACAGCGAAGATTTAAATTAGCACTCGCGGCATGAACAGTCTGCAAGTCTGAATGAATGCACAAGAGCAGCAATGAGTCCAAATATGCGCGTCGCCTTATGCAGCGGACAGCGAAGATTTAAATTAGCACTCGCGTTCACAGCGGTAATCAGGTTAAAGACACATACCTTAATGCGTAGGCGGCGAGGGAGCCTGGTACAGTTGAGTTGCGACAGGCTGCAGTCGTAGGTGGCAGGTACCTTCGA
This sequence comes from Agriotes lineatus, assembly GCA_940337035.1. Lineage (NCBI taxonomy): Eukaryota > Metazoa > Arthropoda > Insecta > Coleoptera > Elateridae > Agriotes > Agriotes lineatus. The sequence continues at coordinate 71,586 of CALNHX010001429.1, forward strand.
TGTTACAACGGCTATAGGGGTGAATGCACAACCGCCTTAATGGCGACGGGAGACGCGTCAATGACGCGTACAACGGGACGACGAAAAAAATGGGCCACTTTCGTTCTGCGGAACAAATCCTCGTAGGTCGAGATGAAGGGGGCACGACCCCTTACTTACGGAAGCAGGAACTGGGCTCAAAAACACCCACGCTACGCCGAAGACAATTCGAAAACTCCGACTCACAACCACCACACGAGCGTTCTCTGCAACGGGCTGCGGACAACTGCCCAGAGGGAAGCGTTGGCAAAGGTCACCTTGGCCGCGTCCCCACGTGACTAAACCTTGGCAGCCAATCGCAAGGCGATAAAATGAAACAAGCCAATGCCGGCACCAATGGCATCACGCCTCGACGGCGTGCCTCCTAGGAGATTCGGAATTCGGAAAAACGCCATCAGAGGGGAGCTCCAACCGACGAAAAATACTGCTTCTGGGGATAAATATGTGCGAAATCGTGATTCTGAAATTAGGCGATGGAGCCAAATAAAGAACTAAAAGGGCTTAGCATACGGGCACGCTGCCCTAAAGCCTAGGTGGCTATTTAAAATACCAAAATGACCTAACAACCTGTAAAATAATTGCCAAATGCCCAGAAAGGTGATGCTAGCAGTCGCAGACTGAAGTTTCCTCCAATACGAATCTAACAAACTCTCTGAAGAAATTGTTTAAACATGTAGTGCTATTATACTTGATATAACTGTTATCAGTTAGATCGCCTACTCCTTACAGCAATAATATTAAAATTAAGAAAACAAGATATCCCTAGCTCTTGTTTTCTACAGAAGTTATTTTAGTATACATAAAAGAAAAAAATATAGTACAAATTTCGTTATTGTAGGTTATTTAATTTTTTAAATTGACCCTTCAATATAAATTAAAAGAGACTCTACAGTTTGCAAACAAATAGAGCGACAACAATATGTATTGGCGTTTAATTACTTAGCATTTTAGGTCATCCAAACACGAAATTATTTATAAATCATGGTGGAGCTCTAAGCTCCCAAGAGGCAATGTACCATGGAGTTCCCGTAGTTGGAATACCATTCTTTGCAGATCAGCACGTCAATATTAGAAAAATGGCAGAAAAAAAGATTGCAAAACATTTGGATAAAGATCATCTAACGTACGAAAACATCTATGGAGCTATCATCGAAGTATTGACCAACAAAGTGTTAGTAGCCTTTATTTAACATAAACACCTATATTTTACAATGTTTGTACATTTATTTCTTATTCAGTTACAGAGACAACAGCCGTGCGTTATCAAATAAGTATCGGGATCAACCGCAGACTGCTTTAGAAAGAAGCGTTTTTTGGGTAGAATACGTTTTACGTCATGGAGGTGCCGAGCACTTAGTACCAGTGGCCAGGGATATGCCAACTTATCAAATTGTTAATTTAGATGTTTTGGCAGTTTTTGGTGTAGGTTTATATTTGCTTTATTCGTTGTTGTCGCTGATTTTTACGATGTGCCGATTTATGGTTACATCGAAACCTTCCAGTGATAAACACAAAAACACAAAATGATATTTGTCACATGTCACATTAATCTCCACGTGCAAGTGCTAAAGGTGATTTATAGAATTTTAATATGTTTAAGCAGTTTATAGAAACAGGAATATTAATATTCTTTAGCAATTAAAGACACATTCAAATATATATGTGATATTGACAAACTGTTGCGAAACATTAGTTCAAAGAGGCATGCTTAAAAAGTGGATTACATGACGCGTGAGCAATTTTAAATATAGAAACTGTATCGATTTCTTCATGGTGATGTCTCAGATTATTTTTGTTATAATATTGAACGATGTAGTTCAAATATGGAAAGTATTATAAATACTCTTAGACGAAATAAGATTTACTAAGTAGGTTGAATTGTTGATTTAAGGTGATCTTGTCATTGTCATCTTGTACCTATTTGTTATGCTAAATTTTCTATTAATGTACAAATGTCAGAATATGTAACAATATACTCGAAGGCAGTTTAAGTAGAGATTATTAGAAAAAGTATAAAAGGTATACGTAATTTCTTTTAGGAAAATAAAGGTTTTTTGAGTGATTAGCTTTTTTTCCTTTAAATTACTCCTATGAAAAGATTTCGAAAATAAAATGTCAAATATAAAGTTAGAGAAACTTGTTTTTCTAACAATAAACAAAGCATCTATGTCGAAATCTTTGCTCATTTAAAAAACCAACATTTTGGGTCTTCTGAAAGATTGGTATATGAATAAGTATATTATTCAGTTCTATTAATAGGAGCACATTAGCTATATTATCCTACAATATAACATGTGAGCAAACTAAAGTGAAATCAAGCTTGGCTTTGAAAATTAAAACATATGTCGATTATTATTTCACATTATGTTAATGTTCTAGAATGAAATACACATACTGTTATAATACAAAATGGTTTTTACGACAAAGCCTCTGTTTTTTACATTACAAAATCGGGAAATTCTCGGATCGATTGCCGTTACGATGGGCTGTAACAAAGGTTGCCGGCTATAACACTCAGTGGAGAAGGAGGGTTATTTACGACCTGAAATTAGGGCTACGATCTGGTAAACGAAATCAAGATGTCAATTGCTAAGCGCCACCAATTTTCTGTCTAAATCGAGAAAAACACTACAAGTAGGCTCATTGTAAAAGTGGAACCAATAAACCCACCCTCTCTGATTCTACCTTGGCAATGCTTGAGCGGCGAACACAAATAGCTGATTCGAATTTACCTTGACTTACATTTTCTTACAGCTGTCTGAATCCCTGTACATAGGAAAATACACACAATACACATAAAAACGGCATAAATCTCTTAATGAAACACACCACTATATAAAAATAAACTATATTAATGTAGAAAAATGTGTAGATGACAATGAACATTAAAAGATTAATTGCGAAACGTTTAAACACAGGTGGTAAAAGTAACGACAAACGAAATAACTACTTCAAAAACGGTGAAAACTTTAAAGTTACACAAAAAACTGCTTTACAACAATAAATCTTGACGACACTTGCTCAAATATGACACAAAGACGGTAATTACTTGATCTTAGAACGTAAAACTACATACAGATATTATAACGTAACGGTAAATGCTAAAAATTAACTTCAAGGTGAAAATTCCTATTAAAAATCGTACTATTTACATGAACGACGTCGCGGAGCGCCATGGCGACACTAAGTAAACACTTCAATGTATATTTATGCTCTTTACAATTCTTATAAACTGACACAATACCTTTTAAGAAAGGATTCAGCTGCTATGGTGACGTTGTCCAACCAAACTGCGGTCGCGTCCAAGCTACTGCCTCCAAAATACGAGAAAAAACTACTGGAAACTGGGAAACTACATAGGGGCGATAGTCAAGCTGGTCTGAACGGCATTATATCCCCAGGAAGGTTAGCACAGAAACAAGATTTCCATTTAAAATCCGCTTCTAACAGCGTTAAGTGGAGGTGCCTACTCCACGATACGAAATTCCTCGGCTAACCATTTACCAACACGTCACTTCATACAGGGATTAACCAAGGACACCTACATGGTTTCAACACTTCTCACAATTTCGACTTACGCGGCGAGGCCGACAGAGTCGCCGCCGCGAAAACAGCAACCCACCACTTGTGGACAATCTGAGAGCATGATGCTGATTGATTATTCCGGGCTAAAATCCTAAACCCAAATGGCTCCGCGCAGGCGTTACTTAATTTCGTACTGTTCAACTTATGGAAGCATACGAATGACGTCGAACATATTTTCGCTTACAAAGGTGAACCATCTGTAATCAAAGCACGCAACTCTCCGGTGCCAAAGAGCAATTAAAAATACGATAAAGTCACATTGCGTCATGGCATGCGAGGACAAAGCTAAATTTAGATTTATAACGCTGTTCCAAACTACGCTGAGAGACGTTAATATTCGAAATGAACGGAATTGGCTGTTGAAACTTTACTGAACTTTTAATTTGAGCTTCAATGAACCGGGAAATGAACTATTGTCCTTACAATACAACACCTAAACCATTGCATAACTGTCACCGCCTGTCACGTCAAAATTTTATTTGAAAATTAACAAACAAACCAACATTTAAATAATGTTACATCTGCTACATCAATAATTACGTATTAAGTTATAAGAGTGCGTTTTTGGGATAAATGCATTAGTTGCTTTTTAAATAAAGAACATTTAGACTGAAGTGTTGCCATCTAGTACGTAATAGTGAAGGGACCTTTGGTCACATAATGCAGATTCCTTTATTCCTACCACCAAGAAACTACTCGACAAGATATTGCCGCCTATGGAGCTGACTGCTGAATTACTTGTGCTTTAAATGCGATAGTTTAGTGAAAAATACACCCAATATTGCTATCAAGGTATGTACGTTACTAACAGCTACTGAATTTATTAGTTTAAATATTTATTGAGTAAGGAAAAATGAAAAATTTTGTTCATAATGACATGACCTTGTTTTAAACGGGTGGATGCATTTGCTCCATATATTCTAGTATAGGGCAAGTGCACCCACTTGTATTAAGAAAAGTGCACCTAATATGTGCACTTTCCCTTGAGGATGCTTTGCTGTAGGTAGAATCCAGTTTTTTTATTTCTAATACTTAGACACATTTTTTATAAGTAAAATGGTTGGAAATTATCATCGACAATCCAACCGGGCCGTTTGCGCGGCCGAGGAGTTAAGAACAGCCGTGGGACTTGTAAGGAGTAGACAATATGGCACATTGCGTGCTAGCAAACTGTTCAGTAGCCCTAGAAGTACTCTGAGGGATCACATTAAAGGTCGTAGAAGTATCAAAAGTACTACAATGGAAAGGCCGACAGCTTTATCAACCAAAGATGAAGAAGCTCCTGCAAATGGACTTAAGCGCCTCGAAAAATGGGGGTTTGGACTTAATCGTAAAGAAGTCTTGGCAGTTGTAGACAAATATGCTACAGAGAGGCAGCTGAAAACACCATTGTAAGGCCCTATTAACATTTGAGGTAGGCAAGTACAAGCCAAGACGAAGTCGCGGCTTATTGCCTGCCAAAAAATGTTAATACGCGATATATTCCGAGTTATCTTATTATATTTTTCCCGCTGCTTATAGAAATTTTCCTAGATTTTTGAAAAAAATAGTTTGGTTTGTCACCTGTCACCAGGATTAGTTTTCGCGAGTCGTGTTACCTGCGAGTGTCACATGTCACATAAACACTTGCAATTTATAAACAAAACGTCTAAATCTGCATCTTGCTTTGTTAATTTTATTATCTTAGGAACTTAATAATAATATTAAGTTCCGTTGTCAAGAGAAAGCAGCAAACAAATATAATCACCAACTTACACGTTTTGTTACTAAGGCTGTATCCCTGACTTACATATCAGCAGCGGGAAAAATTTATTAATTAGAAAGGTGCACTTTGCCGTATTTGTACGGTAAAGTAAAATTCGTACGGCAAAGTATACTTTGCAGTATGAATACCGCAAAGTACTACTTTGCCGTACGAATACCGTAAAGTGTAACTTTCTAATTAATAAATTGTACGGCAAAGCAGCTCTTTCAATGCTAGTGTACGAAAAAAGTTATTCTTAATACTATATCATGCTTGCCATGATAAATAAAGTATTTTTTTTAAGATTATACCCATTAATGAAAGACATTATAAGTTTAGCTTTTGTTAGGACTTCCCGAGCCTTTACGACCTTGTTTAGGCCCCCCTTGCACTCTCCCGCATTTGAATTTTTAAGTATAACGGGTGGGCCAAGTAGAAGTTTCTTTTTAAAAATGCAATAAAATGAACAACAATATTTTTTCCATTTATTACGGCTTTATTGGAAAGAGCAAACATTCCCATTATTTATGAAATACGATTTCATTCATGTGGCTGCCTCGTTATCGCTTCTCAGTTTGGGCTTTAGAGCAGCTCGAAATGGACGACGATTTTGGTCGAAAATCATATTTTCGGATGAGGCGCATTTTCATTTCGGCGGCTCTGTTAACCAACAAAACTGCAGCATCTGGAGCTCTGAAAACCCGCATATGATCGTCGAGAAGCCAATGCATCTTACGAGAGTGAAAGTTTGGTGCGGATTGTGGAGTGGTGGCATCATTGGCCCATTTTTTTTTTAAATTCTGCTGAAAACGCCGTTTCGGTCAATGGTCAGCGGTACAGAGGCATGATAACCCACTTGTTCTGGCCAGAAATTGAGGACATAGACTTGGACGACCTTTGGTTTCAACAGGATGGCGAAACATGACTTACCGCCCATCAAACAATCGATCTTTTGCGCACCAAGTTCGTTAATCGTGTAATGAGCCGTTTTGGTGATGTCAATTTGCCGGTTCGGAGCTGCGATTTGAAGCCGTTGGACTTATTTTTGTGGGGCTTCGTAAAAGCTCGATGTTATGCGGATAATCCACAAACGATTCAGGCCCGTAAGTTAAATATTGGCCGAGCTATTCGTCAGATAGAGACCGAAACCATCAACGTCTTGAAAAATTGGGCTGACAGGATGCGTTTCTGCACAGCCAGTCGAGGTAGCCACATGAATAAAATCGTATTCCATAAATAATGGGAATGTTTGCTCTTTCCAATAAAGCCATAATATATGGAAAAAAATTAATTTTTGTTCATTTTATTGCATTTTCAAAAAGAAACTTCTAGTTGGCCCACCCGTTAGTACTCTCCCTGGGCTTTGTTTGATGACGCTTGATGCAAACTGGGTGTCTGGCGTCTTATTAGGTTGCCACCTTGTAAAAATTCCTAATCCTGCTTTATGCAGATTTGGCTTAAGATTTCCGAAAGCGGCCCACAGATGGACCCTGTTTGCGGTACTATTACGCGTGCCGAATGACGCGTAGGTTGCATGACGTTTCACCCTTAATGGCTTTTTGGCTCAAACGTGCATGTTGTTCTATGCAGGTCCAGACTTGTTCGGCGTATTACGCCGCTACACAGTGGGTCGCTTTTAGAAATTTCTGGCCAAAAGTAGGAATGATTGAATTTTAACGACTTGCAGGAAATATCTAAATTACTGCGTAATTGGTAAGAATAAAGGTCATTATTGAAGAGAGAAATTATCATAAACCCTATACCTAGCCATTTTTCACTCTGCAACCTAAGGGTTCTAAGGAACGAAGACGTGTGTAAGTCTGTAGTTGTACAGTGAAATTTTAGTGTTCTTGTGATTGTGATTTTCTAAACTTTAAGTTAAAAATAAGCCATGTCTGACAGAGAATACGGTAAGGCTTATATTTTAGATAAATATTTCACTTTATATAGTAATATATGGCTTGTGACTTAAAGCATATCATAAAAAAGGCGTATTGGGCATCGCGCCGGTAAAAACAGCTAAATTTAACTTTATTTTTTTGTTTAAATTTTACTTTGGCAAACTTCGACTTTGTTAAAAAAATATCTGTGTATATTAAAGTGTGGACTTTAATGTTCCACAACTTTTAGCTGCGCTTTTTTAAACCATGACCTTTTAAACATAATGGTGCAGTGAAAAACCTCGCTTTTTAAGGAGTAATTGATACTCCAACGATTGATCCAATTTAAAGTGATTTACTTTTGACTATTTAAAAGTATCATTTATACTTATAAGCTAGACTGCGGAAGTTTAGGAGTAGAGAGATAATGGGCATTCTAACTCACTTTTGGGGGCGTTTTCCCATGTTATTCTTATGGGGCGAATTTCGATCGTGCAGGGCAAATATCTCTGGTTTGGCTTATGCTAGGAAGCTGGTGTAAGTTTTATTTTGTAGCTGTGAAGATTTGTGACTAACGTTTTTGTTAAAATCTCGATTGATTGTTTATTAGCGTAAATATAAACAATTGAAATTTGCACTATTCTGGGTATTTTCCATGACGTCACTAGGAGGCAACGCCTGAAAGCGCGGGAGAATGCGACGGTGCTGCCATCTGGTGGCGTTTCGAGTAAAGTTTATGTAGGAATCTATGTAGGGATTTATTTTTTTGGTTTGTTTCCGTGCTCCTCGCGACGTAGAGTCCCTGTATATAAAGAGTTGGGACATGTAGGGTGACTTGTTTTGGATCCACAAACCATGGAGTACCTGATTTTTGCCGATTTTAAACTTTATGCATACTTCTTTCAACTAAAACAAATGAAATATATCTTTGCTACATCACATGGTCCTTGATTTGTGGATCCAATGGCTCAACTCTTAATACATATAGGAACTCTATCGCGACGGTGCTGTGTGGGCCATCTGGTAGCGATTCTCGTAAAGTTTATGTAGGAATCTATCATGTGGTGTCGCTTCGAGTCACCACTATGTAGGGATTTATTTTTTTTTTGGTTTGTTTCCGTGCTCGTGTGATAAATAATTGATGCATTTTGAGTGTGTTTTGTATTTAAAACTGCGTTTTGTTGCGTGCGAAAATAGGATGTTAGATCTCTCGTTTGAAAAGCTTGGATTTGCGAAAGTTATAAACGCCTAATGTTTGCGAACTTTATTATAAATAATTGTTCTGACGTCGTCACGTAGTTATGGCTGCTGAGCATTCGAACGCGCACAGCATCGAAGTTGCGAAGCTCTGACGTCACGATGCTTTGGGGGGGCGTGCGTAATTTGATATGGGGCATCTGGTTTATGTCTTGATAAGCGACGTTTGGTTTTATGTATTAGTCAGAACCTTTTGCATTGTATTAGTATATTAAAGTATTTGACTTGAGTAACATGGATTCATCGCTTAAATATTTGCTCTCTTCCTTAAATGCTATAGGTTTGTCTAATAAAAAACCAATTTTGAAAATAGATGAACTGGTATTGGATTATTACTATCCACTAGTGCAAGTGCGATCAACGAAAACTAGAACGAGGGACTGTGCCGTTTTAGCTGAATTGGAAGACCACGTAGTATTTTTGCCGAAACGAATAAGTGATTTTTTTGCAGGCAGATCTGTAAATCTCGAGAAAATTAATACTCTAAATTTAGATTTGGTTTATCGGGGAACAAAAGTTGATAGTACATCTTGGAAAACTGTTCATCTAGTAGAATTTGTACCTAGGCAGTGGGCAAACGAAAATGATAACGATAAAGAAACAGAAAACGAAATGATGTGTACCAGCACCAACAGTAGCGATGAATATATGTAATGTCATTAGTGATCACAAAAAACTCGGGTTGTGTAAAATGAGCGCTGAATTAATGAAGTATTTTCCAAAAACGTATTTATTAAATTTACCTACTAAAGAGGTGGCCATTAATTGGTCGATATTACCAAAAGTAGTTAGCGAGGATTTGGATATACAACAATTAAAATTTTGCGATCGTCATTGGACAACGACCAGTGGAGACGTGTTCGATGGTTCGATACCTATAATTAGAGATTGTATCGAATGTCGTACATCATTTTATACCCAGTAACCATGATGAAGCTATCGACGATAGCTTTATTGCTTGCAACCATAACCTATGATAATAAAGTTTTAATATCACATCCTGTAGGCTGTACAGATGGTTACATAAGCATTCTACATTCAAACGACGTTTTGCAAACATCGATCTCACCGGAAATATGGACAAGGATGGAACCTAAGATGATAAATAACAGTTATGTTTTCGTACACAATTTGATTCAGAGTTCTGCTCGAGACGTTTGGTTTTATGTATTAGTCAGAACCTTTTGCATTGTATTAGTATATTAAAGTATTTGACTTGAGTAACATGGATTCATCGCTTAAATATTTGCTCTCTTCCTTAAATGCTATAGGTTTGTCTAATAAAAAACCAATTTTGAAAATAGATGAACTGGTATTGGATTATTACTATCCACTAGTGCAAGTGCGATCAACGAAAACTAGAACGAGGGACTGTGCCGTTTTAGCTGAATTGGAAGACCACGTAGTATTTTTGCCGAAACGAATAAGTGATTTTTTTGCAGGCAGATCTGTAAATCTCGAGAAAATTAATACTCTAAATTTATATTTGGTTTATCGGGGAACAAAAGTTGATAGTACATCTTGGAAAACTGTTCATCTAGTAGAATTTGTACCTAGGCAGTGGGCAAACGAAAATGATAACGATAAAGAAACAGAAAACGAAATGATGTGTACCAGCACCAACAGTAGCGATGAATATATCTAATGTCATTAGTGATCACAAAAAACTCGGGTTGTGTAAAATGAGCGCTGAATTAATGCAGTATTTTCCAAAAACGTATTTATTAAATTTACCTACTAAAGAGGTGGCCATTAATTGGTCGATATTACCAAAAGTAGTTAGCGAGGATTTGGATATACAACAATTAAAATTTTGCGATCGTCATTGGACAACGACCAGTGGAGACGTGTTCGATGGTTCGATACCTATAATTAGAGATTGTATCGAATGTCGTACATCATTTTATACCCAGTAACCATGATGAAGCTATCGACGATAGCTTTATTGCTTGCAACCATAACCTATGATAATAAAGTTTTAATATCACATCCTGTGGGCTGTACAGATGGTTACATAAGCATTCTAAATTCAAACGACGTTTTGCAAACATCGATCTCACCGGAAATATGGACAAGGATGGAACCTAAGATGATAAATAACAGTTATGTTTTTGTACACAATTTGATTCAGAGTTCTGCTCGAGACGTTAGTTACCGATATCTAATGGTTAAAACAAGATTTTTCTATCCAAACCAAAGTTGGCACGATTCGAAATGGATACCGCTCCTATGGAACACCACATCACGTATCTCTCCTAACGATAATATAAGCATTGTTGTACCAATATTAATTCTTGAGATAATTCAGTTTGTATGTACTTGTGCCACTATAATTTCTTATGTTTTATATAAATGGCGTTTTAATGTAGAGTAAGAAATAAAAGTTTTGTAAAGTTTTTGTATTTGTTTTTAATTTTAATAAAATATACAGTTAAAAATAATAAGCATCACTTGTTAACTAAATTATTAAACAGATAATTAACAGTATTAAGTGAACAGCGACACATATTCAAATTATGAGCAAAACATGGTAGTTTCCAGTCTTGGATTGCTTCGGTGCTCGTGTTCTCCATATTGATGACGCGCAATTTGGTGTGTTGTTTTAATTTGGTCACTACGTTTCCCTTACAGTAGATAATTTTATCACGTTCACCAACTTGTCATAGAATAGCATCAATTTCAGATAATTCCACAGATCCGGAAGCCCAAGGAATGCCGTGTCGAGTTTTCGTGAAATACTTGACAGAACATTGTTGTCGTGGTCCATCGGTAACAGCCATTTCCTTGGGTGTAAATTGAGGCAACAGATATCCTTCCATATCAATCACCAACATTTTTTTTTATAGAGTTGTTACAATACCCGAATGAGGCTCGTATTTGGTAATAGTGTCGTGAATTAACACTACGTAAGCGAAGGTGCCGACAGGGAAAGCTGATCGCGCCTCTACCTCTATGGATATACTGACCGTTCCTGCTTGAACGGCTTCGTCTTGCGCAGTCATGTCAACAACAAAGAGGGGATTCTGTAGATATTCCGTATAGCTAAGTAGCGGATGGGCATGTGCGGTACCATAATAGGAATTTTGAAAGTCGCAGTATGATTTGTAAGCTTCGATGAAGTTTCCATTTGCATAATTCAAATTTAATCTTCTGTTCGGATAGGGACGACCGTTAAGATATATTGTATTATTGCTGATATTGATGTGGTCAAAGATGCTCGCATCTTTATCGGTTTTATTGTCTCTAAGTGTTTGAAAACCGACAATACAATGATGCGGTCGTTCGAACGCCTTTATCGATCCTAAATCAAAAACATCTTGAGCACCAATTCTAAGTCCCGGTATCAACGTAGTATTTCGTACACGGTAAGCCATAGTTATGGCTTTATTCTGTTTGATGTTGCTTAATAGTTGTAATTTTGCACGATCGCTCAGTGTGTAATTTGGTACAACCCATTCGAGATTTGTAAGAGTTATGGTAGCATCAGTTTCACCTTTGTAGCAATTCTTGTCGGACATAGAACGGATAAGAATAATTTGAAGCTTTAACCAGATCAGCGTTTTTACATAATCTTCCGCGAAACCGAACCAAAACGATAAGGGAACGTTAACGGAAAATGTTTTATTGGCGACGTTAACAGTAGGTAGTAATTCAACGGTATTAGAAATCGGTTTTATCCAACCGGCAGTTCCCAAAGCTCGACTGTAATCTGCGTTGTAGGAAACCATATTTTTCATTGTCGAAGTCTGGCCGGTCTTGCGTACACATTCTATAACGACATCGTTCAAGGTCAATTTAATTTCTTCGAATAGAAACGAAGCAAAATTATTGGTTAGAGCACAAGTTTTCTCATTGTCAGCTAATTCATATGTTCCCTCGATATTTAGAAAACTGTTACAGATCGAGTTTATACCGTCACGTTGTTCTATCAATATTCTTACCTCGTCGGTAGGTTTGTAAGTTTCTACTCTGGCAGGTGGTTTGTGAACAATCCATTTTTCTTCGATGATATCGTTGTCAATAACTATGTCTTCAAAAACGTTTAACTTTGACGCCATTTTTTATTAACAATAAGTCCTAGAGATTTTAAAAATCGCAAGTCTTCAGCTTTTAACGGACGCAGAGGCGCACGTGGAATGAGTTTCTTCACTTTTACGCTTCTCTTTTTATACATTCCGTCACCGCTTCGTACCTTCTTTATTTTCTTATTTTTCTTTTTTCTGTTGCTATTGTTGGTGTTAGTCGAGAGCAAATTTGTGTGAAAATTAATACCCATTGTTCCTAATTTTTTTCAATTCCAATCTAACGGTAATCGGTTCTTCGCCAAAATTTATTAGTTGTCCTTGTTGATCCGTTAACTTCAATGTAATGTTATCTATTCGATCGACGATGACTGGCAAGTAAATAACGTTAGTAGGAGTTTCTTTCACATGTTCACCAGGTTCTACATCTAACGCAAATTCGTGAAGAGTGTGCGCAGAATCGCCGTTTAAATACGCGCCACCAGTTAGATTACACTCGACACGTATATTTGTAGGGGGCGCAATTTGAACAGGTAAATCTGATTCGTTACGTAATGTAGGATTCAGTATTCGTTTGGAGAAGCCGAGCATATATCCTATCGAGTCTGTAGGTTGAAAATCAATGTAGTATTTGCTTTTAATCTCGCATTTTAATGTGTTCGAATTGGCCTTAAGAGAGAACAGAATCGTATTTTCTTTGCTCCCAGTATTTTCGATTAAGACTCTGTTTATGTAGTCGTTTAAGGCCACGATTTCGTATGCACCGGACGGTATAGTTATTACATGATCATTATTTGTAGGTTGGAGGTTCTCTCTCAAATAAATTTTATTGTTGCCTTCGAAGATGTTTTGTACCGCGTTAAAAGTATATAATCCCAGTAACCCTACTTTATACGAGTATATCGGATCTAGTAGAATTGGGGGATAATAATTACTGCTGAGGTAATTACCCTTACCAGTCAGGGTGAACGTTTCGGACATGATTGAAAGAAATCGTAAAACGTTAGACATATTTATTAAGCAAGAATCTAATACAGAGGTGTCCACAATTATAGGAATTATAACGTTGATATCTATCGTAATTATACATAATTTTAGTATCGGGTCCAAAATAATTGATTAGTTCTTTAGGCGGTTTAAGATTTCCAAAACCGTCAAAGTATTTCACCATAGGTCCGCGTTTTTTGTACGTAACCCAATGCGTGCCCTCTCCATCGCTTCCATCGAGATTTATAATTGTGCTCTCGTTTTTCCAAGGTCGTCTCCCTCCATTTAGTTCATCACGCATAAACACCCCACGAAAATATGGAATGCGAACTTTGGCAGCAATGGAATATAGATCCCGGTTCGTTAGAGCACGCCCGGGTAATTTTATGAGTTTTTTGGTTTCTTGGTAAGGTATAGTCCCATTCCTTTATTTCTGCGTCGTAAATATAGTCCATTGCCGCGTTTTAACTGAATTTCTTCCATATGTTTGTTGTGACGCTGCAATTCTTTTAGTTTGTCCTTTGCAGCGTTAACTTCTTGAATAGTTTTTACGACGCCAGCGGCGCCCCCGGTCAAAGCACCGAGTGCACTCAAACCTCCAAATATGGCCGGTAGAAAAGGTATAATCCCTCCTGTCTTTGTGGGTATTGGTATAACACGTGGGCGTCGTATCGATTCTTCCCCGCCGGCTTCTTTGATGGCTCTCTTTGCAATCAAAATTGAGGTCTTGGCGGCCGCATTTAGGGTTATCGGTTTTCTGAGCTTCTTAATTGCCTTTTTTGATTCTTTAATTATACTGCCGAACGCTTTCAGTTTTTTAGTTCCCATACCCATTTTTTGTTTCGCTTTCATCACATTGGTAACCATCAGAGCGGCTGCTTTCTCTCCGAAACTGGCGTCTTTTGATTTCACGCGTTGCCACGCTTTTTCCTCGAGTACGGCGTCGGCTTTGTGTCGTGACGGTAAATCTTGATGTTTCGCGTATGCCAAATCGTGCTCCTTACACGAAGCGTCGAGCTTGTTGATTCCCGGGTCTCCTCGACTCAACCTTTTAGCGATTTTGGTGCCCGGACCGCACCACTGATAACCTCCAGGTATATGGAGTTCGAACGGTAGTTTGTTTATAAGAGAGTTTATAACACCAGCACCGCGAGAGCGTTTAACCATTTTTAAAGCAACCGGCTAACTGTAATCGATATTTATATTCACCCTAGCAACAAACAAAATGAAAATCGTTAAGCATAATAAAAGGTTGTCGGTTTACAACTTCGACACGGTGTGTCGTCATCAACGTGCGCTCAAAAAACCGTTTAGGAAAAACGGGCCTTTATTTCCCGATACTGTTCGTTGCATCGTATGCGGAAGAAGTAACACCGGAAAGACGAATGCAGTCCTATCATTGATCGTTAGTCCAGAAGGAATTAAATTCGAAAACATCTACGTTTACAGCAAGTCGCTCCATCAATGGAAATACGTGCTTCTCAGTATATTAATAAAAATGGTAAAAGGATTGGGATACTACACGTTTAGAAAAAACGAAGAAGTCATAAAACCGAGCGAGGCAAAACGGAATTCTGTGTTTCTGTTTGACGATGTGGCATGCGATAATCAATGTCCTATGAGATATTATTTTAGTATGGGAAGACATCATGACGTCGATAGTTTTTACATCTGTCAGTCTTACGCTAGAATACCTAAACATCTATTGAGAGACAACGCAAACGTGCTACTTCTATTTGAACAAGACGATTTAAATTTAAATCACGTATATAAAGATCACGTAGGAACGGACATGACATTTGCAAAATTTAAAGAAATGTGTAGGGAATGTTGGAAGACACCTTTCGGATTCTTAATGATTAATAAGGACAGCGATATTAATGCGGGCAGATACAGAAAAAACTTTGATAGTTTCATATCTTTATAGAAGGCGTATTTCGCTTCTTCACTTCATTATTTGTTGTGCATCGACATGAAAAGCAACATGATGACTTCTAAAGATGAACAGATAAAAAAAGATTTATTATCGATTAGTAACGATATAAGAAAAAAATTTCGAACTCTAAAGCTGGGTACCCAACAACAAGAATCCGAGTACAAAACAAAACATAAACAACTACTAGAACCGATAATTGACATTGCAAAGACAATAAAATCGCGCAAGAAAAAATCTATTGTTCCTTCAACGATAACTGATGCCAAAGAAGAAGAGAAAGAAGAAGAAGAAGAAGAGGAAGAAGAGACTAAAGAAGATCAAATACCAGATACTTTAGCGACAGTGAGAAGTTTCTTTAAAAAAATCAACAAAACATCCGGGTTGTCTCCAAGTTCCTCAAAATCTGAACCAAGTCCCAACGAAGGTGATGTAATAAGCGAATTATCGAAACCGAGTAGTCAATTTTTCTTCGAACAATATCATCCTTTACCAAAAAAATATGTCAATCTTCTGTTACGTAACCAAAGAGATCTAGATAAATCACCGTTTGGAGTAAAATATGACGTCTCTGCAGATAAATGGTATTTTGGAGATGGTTCTATAGACATACTTAACATGCAGCGTCATTTTAAAGTAAAAGGACGTAGATATGATGGTACAGATGGGTTGTATCAACTGCTGACGTTAAAAAGACCTACCGATTATACTGATCAAGACGTTCAAAACTACATAAGCATTATACTAGCTACGAATGCTCATAAAAAAGATAGTAATCCCGGGGGATCGCGTGTGGGTCATGGTGGTTATAAGTATGTTAACATTATAAAACCTTCTTTAACTCGAAGAGGATATGGTTATGATTATAGTGGGGGAACCGATATATTAAAAGAAGCTAATGACAATCGTGTAGAGCATATACATTGGGACGATCCGTCCGAGCTAATAAGCAGACTAAGATTATTATACGCGTCACAAGGTGCCGGTCACTCAAACCATCACAACGAAATTGTGAGTATTATAGAAGAATTAGTAGAAGCAGGAATAGTAAAATATCAAAGGAAAAAATGCCAATAGACAAATTTGGACGTTATGTTGGGACAACGGGGGATAAACGGCGTAGCGTTTATTCATACGATTTACCCGAGAATGTTGCTACAAAACAATACGTTTATAACAGACTTGTAAGATTTAAAAAGGAACAAGAAACAGCAATTAAGGAAGTAAACAAATTTTATACGGATCGAATAGATCCGCTATTAGTAAAAATGAACACCATTCATCAATCTCTCGCACCATTGGTGGAAGGATACAAACAAGGTCATCTTATTTGGCATGAAGACGTACAAGGGAAACTTAAAGAAGCACGTCTGCAGTACGAACGTACTCTTCAAGATACCGCCATCAATCTCATAAACGAAGCTGAAACAAGATTAAAAAATCAACTTATAAAAGATGTTACATTTTATACCAATCAAATAGACTCCAGTCAAAGAAGTATAAATGAGGCACTTCGAGAACTCGCACCTCTAGTAGAAAGTTATAAACAGGGTAAACTATTTCATTACGAAGACGTGGACTTAAAACTTAAAGAATCACGTCTTATATATGAACAAAAACTTTCTGAAACCTCAACTATTATTATAGAGAGCGCCAAATCACAAATAGAAACCAAACTTAACGAAATTGACGAAATATTCTCGAGAAAAGTCGAAAAATCCCAACAAGACTGCGAGAACACTTTAAAATTGTTGGCATCGTCTCTTATTAAAAATACGACTTCTAAAATCGCTCAAATAGAAAAAAGACTAGGAATACGAGATGACTAAGAAGGAAGATATATTTAATGAACTATATCGACCAGCAAGAAAAAAATTTCCACGTCTTCGAACCGATATCAGAGCTTTCAATGAAACCTATCAAATCGATCTTTTCGAGTTAATTCCTTACGCTCGCTTCAATAAGGGTTATAAATATGTTTTAACCGTTATTGATACGTATTCCAAGTATTTGTGGGCAAGAGCTTTAAAATCGAAAACTGGTGAAGAGGTTAGTCGTGCTATGGAATCGATTTTAAAAACGAATGGAAGAGGAGCTCCCATACACATTCAATCCGATCACGGGAAGGAATTTTACAATCCACAATTTCAAAGATTAATGAGAAAATATGGCATAAATCATTTCTCAACTTATTCATCTTTGAAAGCAACAATTATAGAGCGTGTTATTCGTACTATTAAAACGTGGTTATTTAAACAGTTTGAGATGCAAGGGTCCCATAAATGGTATGGAAATGTTCTCGACGATATCATAAATAAATATAACAATCATCTACATAGGACAATAAAAATGAGACCCATAGATGTTAACCGGGATACGAAATTAAGTGTTTTTAGAAACACAGAGAAGTCGAGTATGGTTCGGAAAGAAAAAGATAAACTCCAAGAGGGTTACGTTGTCAGAATTTCAAAACACAAGGCTATGTTCACTAAGGGTTATTTACCCAATTGGACTACCGAGCTTTTTAAAATAAGAAAAGTTTATTCAGGTGACCCCACAACATATCTACTTGAGGACTTGACTGGACGCATCATAAAAGGTCGCTTCTATAAACATGAGCTGCAGAAAACTAAACATAACGACACGTATTTAGTTGAAAAAATTATTCGTCGTAAAAATGGGAAACTATATGTAAAATGGCTGGGATTTGATAATTCGCATAACTCATGGATTACTAATACGGACCTTATATAATTATACTTTTCTTTATTGTTTATTATTTGTAATTTTGTATCGGTTCAATATAACATTTAAGTTAAATTACTTATTGGGATTTTATAATTCGCATAACTCATGGATTACTAATACGGACCTTATATAATTATACTTTTCTTTATTGCTTATTATTTGTAATTTTGTATCGGTTCAATATAACATTTAATTACTTATTACATTTTTTAATAAAATATACAATAATATTATTATAATTTATTTCTGCAGCACATCACCAGATTCAACAAAATGAGGTAGGTTAACAGGAATTGAAAAAATGTAACCATCAACAGTAAACCGTATGAAAACCTATCGCAGCTAAACAACTCAAGGGAGCTGTTATATTTGAAATTGAAATCTGCACATGTTTTTTGTACTCTCGAGAGTGCATTATGTTTACAATTATTTATCGTGCTAGTGTAATCGAGACGGCGATTTTTATTGCAAGGTCACGGTTTATTATCTATCTGAAATATGTTTAAACCAGGGGTTCTCAAACTATTTTAGACACTGTTCCCCTTTTTACAAACAAAAAGCTTTGGGTACCCCTTATCAGTAAGTAAGCTGAAATATAAAAAATCTTTAACCTTTTTATTTAGTAGGTATAGTTTTAACCTGTGTAACTCAATTACGCGTCATGTTTAAATAAAACAAAGAGATATTGCTTACATACATTTTTATTATATTAAAAAAAAAAGGAGAAAGGGGTGTACATCACATCAGCTGATGCACTCTGTCCACCCGTCTACCGTCGCGCCACCACTATATATAATTTTTGACTTATACAGGGCGAGTCTAAAATTTTAAAATTTTCAAAACCTTATATTTTCGCTAAAACTTCATTTTTTTTTTGGTGGAAAATTATACAGGGTGATACAAAAGGTCATTTTTTATGCAGAATTTTATTATACCCAATGCCATAGAAGTTTACTCTTCTCCTGTGTGGTCTTAAGCACACAAATAATTTTTCCTCAATTTAAATTTAAAAGTTTGTTTTATTTTTTGTTGGCCTGCCACGTACTCCCTAAAAATTTCCGCGGACCCCAAGGGGTACGCGTACTACACTTTGAGAACCACTGCCTTTAAACGATGCAGCTCCACCCGGTCATAAATACATACACAGTTAAAAAAGTGTCAGTATTAATGCGGCAATAGAACTGAAACAATGAATACCTTTAGTGAATTAGCTAACATTGTAAGGAGAATTATATCTCTTTGCAAAACTGCTTCTGAGTGGAACTCGGTATTTGAAAAGAACGCCGAAAGCATTTCTCTGTTATCCGAACTAATTAATAATTGTGAAGGAACGATTGGTGAGAAAAGACATTATGAAAGTGTGTTAGGCACATTGAAATGCTATCAAGAAGAGATATCGAACAAATTGAATAAAAGCGGACGTGGATTGGAGGACACGCAAGATGTAGCAGAATGGATAACGGTAAGAAAAAATTCATTCATAAGTACATGTTTTTTATACCTGTTGTTTTGTTATTAGATTGACTCGGCATTTAAAAGCAGAATACGTACAGGGTTGATCCAAAATAAGATGAATATTAAAGACCCCAAAGAATTTATGGATTCTGTTTTTGAAGTATTTAACGATAAAATTAGGTCTTCTTTGAAAAATAAAATGGAAGCATTAAAAGTTAACATCGTGTTGGTAGGAGAATTTTATCTAGTCCATGACCCAGAAATTGAAGAAATTAAATACTTCTCAACCCGTAATTACGCCATTTATCGTTCAACTAACGTTCTAAATGTCTTTACCGAAATGAGGGATAATATTCTAACTCAGGTACGTATAATATAAGTTTTTTTTTCTTGCGTTCAATAAATTTTGATGTTTTTACAGATGTCGGAGTTTACCGAAAAAGGGAGTGGATGGGCGCTAAAAAGAATTATCAACCTAACAGTAAACATCAACAAATTCGTTCCATTATCAGCATCGAAGTATATAGAGTTACCTCAGCGGATTAAAACCAAACGTGCCGTTGTAAATGTTAAAAACAACGATAACAGGTGTTTTTGTTATGCATTGGTGTCTGCGCTTTATCCGGTCAACAAAAATTCCGAACGGCCCGGTTCTTATCCACAAAATTTCGAAGAGATTTTTAATTTAAAAGGAATTTCGTTTCCAGTGAAGATTAAAGATATACACAAATTTGAACGACAAAACCCAAATATATCTATTAACGTTTACGGACTTAGAAAGGATAAGATAGTGGGACCCTACCACGTAACCAAGGAATGCAAAGATAACCACATCAACCTCTTATATTTAACAAAAGAGAAAAAAAAAGGGGAAGCATCGTACGGACATTATGCTTGGATTAAAAATCTATCTCGCTTATGCAGATCGCAGTTTTCGAAACACCACGGTAAGTCGTTTATATGTGACAGATGCCTTCGTTATTTCTGGAGTGCTTCACGTTTAATAACACATATGCAAGACTGCAAGTTGGTGGATCCTGTACGAATAGAATTTATGAAACCGGGGGAGAATGAACTGAAGTTTAAGAAGCACGAGTTCGATCTGCAACATGGTTTCGTAATTGTGGCAGATTTCGAAAGTTTAATTGTTCCCATTAACAATATAGATGACAGCGATGATGACTTCACAGCAGCGACGTCATACACAAGATCCTATCAAAGGCATGAACCGTTCGCAGTTGCTTATCAAGTGGTGTGTTCGTTCGACGATTCTCTATCTCATTTTAAAACCTATAGAGGGCAGAATCCTGCAAAATGGTTTGTAAACCAACTGCGGCTTGAGACGGAAATAATAGCGGAAACAATGAAAACTAATTTGCCAATGTTACCTTTGACTGTAGAAGAACAAAGGGAATTTGATAATGCTACCTCTTGTAGACATTGTAAACGGTCTTTTCAAAATTATAGTGAGGACGACGACGAGGATGTTGTAATAAAAGTAGCCGACCACAACCACTTAACAGGAAAATTTCGATTTGCTTTGTGTCAAGGTTGCAATATAAATTATAAAAATGGCAAATATATTCCTATAATTATGCATAATTTATCTGGTTACGACATTCACTTTTTAATATCAGAATTAGATTTTAATAGTCAACCGGTCGAAGTTCTCCCAATAACGAAAGAAAATTATATCGCGGTAACAAAATTATGCGGAGACTATAAGTGGAGATTTATCGATTCATTTCGATTTCTACCTCGTAAGCTGGAAACATTGGCAAATAATTTAACAAACGATATGTTTCGATATACCAAGGACGCTTTCCCTATTGAAGAACAGTTTCATTTGATGACAAGAAAATCAGTTTTTTGCTATGATTATGTGGATTCGTTAGAGAAATTAAATGAAAAGCAACTTCCATCGATGGATAAATTCTACAATCTGCTTAAAGAAGAGAATATTTCCGAACAAGATTACATTCATGCACAGAAAGTTTGGAATACATTTAATATCCAAACGCTAGGAGAATACGCTGATCTTTACCTTTTATGTGATGTGAAACTGTTAACAGATGTCTTCCAACAATTCAGATTTTTATGTATGGAAGTATACGGATTGGACCCAGTACATTTTTATACAGGACCAGGTCTAGCATGGCAAGCGGCACTAAAGAAGACCGACATAAAATTAGAATTAATGGTGGACATCGACATGATCCTATTCACAGAGAAAGCTATTCGTGGTGGGATAACACAGTGTTCGCATAGATATATGAAGGCCAATAATGAACAAATGGAGAGCTTTGACTCCACAAAACCTGTTCAACATATGCTCTTTACAGATTGCAACAATTTATATGGACATTCGATGTCAGAACCGCTACCAACTGGAGGATTTGCATGGTTCAAAGACGATGCAGTTAAAATTTTGCAAGAGAAAATAATGAGTATCGAATGGTCAAACGAAGAACTATTAAAACGAGCAATATCAACCAATTACAGCGATCGTTTCTGTTTAAATCTATTGGGGGATGATAATGATGATGATGATGTTGATGGCACTTCTCCTCACTCTCTTCTTTTGGAAGTTGATTTGAAATACCCAACCGACTTACACGATGACCACGCGGAATTTCCTTTTTGTGCAGAACACCGTGTTCCACCAAACAACAACAACACGCCTGGCAATTCTAAATTAATGCTAACCCTTTTCGACAAAGAAAAATACGTTTTACATCTTAGGAACTTAACACAATGTTTATTGCATGGTCTGAAATTAGGAAAAATTCACAGAGTATTAAAATTTTCACAATCGAGATGGTTAAAATGTTATATCGATATGAACACGGAACTACGTAAAAAAGCGCGAAACGAATTCGAAAAGGACTTCTATAAGTTAATGAATAACGCGGTCTTTGGGAAAACTATGGAAAATATTAGAAACCATAGAAAAATGCGGCTAGTAACTTCCTGGAGATCAGCAAAGAAGCTAATAGCCCTTCCTAATTTCAGATCGTGCACTATATTTAAGGAAAACCTGGTGCTAATCGAACTTAACAAAGACAAACTAGTTTACAATAAACCAGTATACTTGGGTCAGGTAATTTTGGACTTGTCGAAATTAATAATGTATTCGTTTCATTACGATTTCATTAAACCTGTTGTCTCGAAACGTTGCCCTACCACATTACTTTATGGAGATACGGACTCTTTCGTCTATTGTTTCCAAGATATCGGCAATGGTAATATATACGACATAATTAGAGAACAGGCCTTAAAAGGCGAGGATGGTGTTTTTGATACCTCCGACTATTTACCAGACAACCCGTTCAATATTCCACGAGTTAATAAAAAAATACTCGGGAAATTTAAGGATGAGCTGAATGGGGAGCCATTAACAGAATTTATTGGATTGCGGGCTAAAATGTATGCTATTAGAAAGAACAATGTAGATTTTATTAAGAAGTGCAAAGGAATTAACAAGAACGCGACAAAGAAGAATATAACTTTTCAAGATTACTACGATTCTCTTTTCAATAGTCGTACATTACGCGTTGTAAGTAGATCAATTCGGTCCCAAAAACATAAAGTTTTTACCACCAAAATTAAGAAGAGAGCCCTGGATCCGTATGACGACAAACGATTTGTGCAAGCAAATAAGATTAATACTTTGCCTTGGGGTCATTATAATACACACAATGTTCTAGAATAATGTAGTTATATGTAAAATAAAAACCAGTAATTTAATAAATAGTATTTTATTAACAAATATATAAGTATATTACAAAAGGTATGTATTTGAAATCCAGGAATTGTAATAAAGAAATCTCCATTTTTATTTACAAATGTTCTTTATTGTAATTGTTTACGCTTAATGTAGGTAATAAAACACAATAACAGAGATTCAATATTTACGTAGGTTAAATATACCTAATAATAAAATTTCGCGAGATTGATCCTCTTTATTAACAAATATATAAGTATATTACAAAAGGTATGTATTTGAAATCCAGGAATTGTAATAAAGAAATCTCCATTTTTATTTACAAATGTTCTTTATTGTAAATTGTTGTTCGCTAAATTACTTTTGGTAATTTCGATCAATTAATGGTCACCTCATGGAATGTTAATGCCCAATAATTTAAAAACTTTAACATTTGTAATCGTTTTATTCGATACTTCTAATGTAACATCATGATTAGATTTGAATTTTTTTGTGAAAAATTGCATCAGCATAGTTTTATTTAGATTGACCGTTAGCACCTAAAACCAAACCATTTTTTTTGAAAATTATTAATATACTAATACAATGCAAAAGGTTCTGACCAATATGTAAAACCAAACGTCTCATATCAAATTACGCACGCCCTCCAAAACATCGTGACGTCAGAGCTTCTAAACGTTCTGCGGGGGCGCTCGAATGCTCAGCAGCTCTAACTACGTGTGCCGTCAGAACAATTATTTATATTTATAATAAAGTTCGCAAACATTTTATTCTCTAGTCGTTTATAACTTTCACAAATCCAAGCTTTTCAAACTTCAAACGAGAGATCTAACAACCTTCTATTTTCGCAGCATTCCGTACGCCCCAACGCAGTTTTTAAATACAAAACACACTCAAAATGCAACAATTATATGAAACACCCTGTATGTTGGTAGCACTGGTGTATGAACAGAGATAGACATATACCTTTACATGTATTAGGGAGATATGAGTTATTTTCAAGGCCGTGACGTCAGAGGTGTGGAAGTGCGGTCCCAGAACCTTTTACATTACATGTTTTCTAAAAATTATCGTTTGAGTTTTAAACCACATGAGCACGGAAACAAACCAAAAAAATAAATCCCTACACAGATTCCTACATAAACTTACACGAAACGACACCAGATGGCAGCACCGTCGCATTCTCCCGCGCTTTCAGGCGTTGCCTCCTAGTGACGTCATGGAAAATTCCCAGATTAGTGCAAATTTCAATTGTTTATATTTACGCTAATAAACAATCAATCGAGATTTTAACAAAAACGTTAGTCGCAAATCTTCACAGCTACAAAATAAAACTTACACCAGCTTCCTAGCATAAGCCAAACTAGAGATATTTGCCCCGCGCCATCGAAATTAGTGCAAACTTCAATTGTTTATATTAACGCTAATAAACAATCAATCGAGATTTTAACAAAAACGTTAGTCACAAATATTCACAGATACAAAATAAAACTTACACCAGCTTCCTAGCATAAGCCAAACCAGAGATATTTGCCCTGCAAGATCGAAATTCGCCCCCAAAAGTGCGCCAGAATGCCCATTATCTCTCTACTAACATGTAATCTAAAGGTCACTAGATTAATACACTAAGTGTAACGTACCGCAATTCAATTCCTCGCGTGAGAATGTGAGAAAGTTGTGAGATAAAGATGATCAATACTAACTTCCCAAGTGCAACAGGGAAGACACAAGTGTTTGAGGATTTTCTATTTGGTGTAATGGCACTTATGTAAAGTCAACTTAATGAACGCATTCAGACGACACAACTGTTGTACAACTGTTGAGTGAAATTTCCCTGAATGGGACCGCTCAATTAGCCGCTCCGTTGTAGCGATAGCCATAAAGTAGCGGATTTCAAAACCGCTCACTGATCAGAAACCGCACAGTAACAGGTAGACGTGTTTACCGCGCAATATGATTATAATAGCGTGATTTACATCGTTGATGAAAATCGCGGTACACATGAACAACTACAAACAGGTAAGCACAATTCAACCATTTGAAACAACTTATGACGAATGTCGTGACAAAAACGGTATTTTCCTAAGAGGTTAATTTTTACAGATCCGAATTTTGCAGCAGTATATTTCCAAGAAAATGCAGCTGCAACTGAAATTGTAGGAGTTGCAGAAACACAAGGTATAAAATATATATATAAATAAATAATAACATCAAATGCCTATAACTTTATATTATAACCGAATTAGAGGCTCATGTAGTGTTAATAAGTACCTAACTTTAATTTTTCAATTAAAGAAATTGAAAGTGGTGAAGATATGTGGTTGTTGTAAGATGTAGCTCTAACCTACCTAGATATCACCTAGGATTTCTCTCAGTGGTATTATCAATAAAACTTTAACACTCACATTAATTTTGTTGCGTTTTGTTACAGAATCGGAGAGGCAGGAGTTTGTATGGACAAAAAAAATCGATCAATTCATACAGGGACGGAATTCTACAATTTAGGGATCCCAAACAAAAAAGAAGACATTGTGGGGTGAAATAGTTCAAATATTTAAGGAACATGGCTACAGAGGGTTGACGGAGGATACAATCGACAGAAAATTCAGGAATATGAAGAAAACTCTTAAAACAATTAAAGACAATAACAAAAAAACAATAACTGGTCAGGGACGAATCACTTGTGAGTAGTTTGAAGAATTTCAAGAGTTGTTTCAAAATGACCGGACCATAAACTTCGGGCCTACCGTTTCTTCGATGCAGCCGGCTACACTTTCTTCTCTTTCTCCGCCTACCGCTTCCTCTTGTGCTTCGAAAATAGACCAACCTTCAACATCTTATACCGCTTCACCTTAATTGCATTTACAATCACCAACAAATAGTTCCCCACTTCCCGAATCCGATTCCGTTGATCCCGAAGAAACCTTAAAGCCTCCTCCAGCTTCGTCTTCTATTTCGAGCACACGTAAGGAGAAGCAGTTATATGAATTCCGTAAAAAACAATTGGACATAGAAGAAAAGCGACTCGAAGAACTGCGTAGATTGAGAGAAAGTGTGAAACGAAGCAATGAAATCAAGCAGAACGGAACAATCTATTAAATGAAATTTAAAAAAAAAACTTTAACTTGTATGAGACTTTATAAATGTTTATTGTTCTGTGCGTGCACATAAATTTACTATTTAATTACAATTAAATCTATATACAGGGTGTCTCGTAATGGCCACTAAAGCTTCAGGCAACGATATTCCTTGTACAATTCTGAGTTGAAAATCTTAATACGAAAATGTTGAATTGGTCTTCATGAGCCCTCACGAGCGGTAGATAAAAACAATTGTTTTTTTCAGGTAAAGTACCCTTTCTGTTTTAAATAGAACAAAATGTCATCAGGAAGAGTTGTTCAAAATGTAAAATTATGGTTCCATACAAAATTTCGGAAATATCGACGTACCTTTATGAAACCGTGTGCATTAGATGAAGTACGTATGTGATAACATGGTTTCATAAAAGTAAGCCGATATTTCTGAAATTTTGCATGAGACCATAACTTTACATTTTGAACAACTCTTCCTGATGACATTTTGTCGTATTTAACGAGTACTTTACCTGAAAAAACAGCTGCTTTTATTTACCGCTCGTGAGGGCTCATGAAGACCAATCCAACATTTTCGTATTAAGATTTTCGACCCAGAATTGTACAAGGAATATCGTTACCTGAAGCTTTAGTAGCCATTACCAGACATCATTTATATATATATATATATATATATATATATTATTTCAATGTTGTTTTATTTAAAAAAGTGTTACGTAAGTTAAGACCAAATGCTATCCACTATAGTTAAACTAAATGTTGACTCTCTTAGGCACTTAATTTCTTTATTTACTACCAGATATTAAAGAATATAAGAATCACTATTGTATGGTATGTGGTGGACTGTAGTTTCATCGATGAATTTAGAACACTTCTTAATTTAAGTGGTATATTGCGGAACTAGGTTACAACTTCATACAAGAACAAGTTCAAGATAGCAGAGAGCGTCCTTCTTGGACGTAATCATTGTACACCCTTTGTTAGTCTTTCACCACCGTTACGCAGGCAAGGTGAGTAAGCAGTTGCTACACCCTGTGGTAAATTAGTCCCAAATTTATTGTTTGGGTATTGTTAGTATAGAAAGCGGTAACAACTGAAATTTGTATACTATTTATTACAAACCAATAAAAAATATAGTTGTGCAAAATTAATATTAATTTTGACCCAACTTCATCATATGGTAGAAGGGTATTCTGATAATATATTAATTTAATAATAAAACAATAATAAAACAATGCCCCTGCATCTTCCCCATTTAATAACACAGCATTTTCTTCATTGCCACCTTCATCGTGAATATCGTCCAACTCAGCTACGTCATGGTGCTCTATAATAAAATTATCTAGAACACAAGAAGTGGTTTGCCAATTCCGAGTCTGCCATATCCAAATATTTCATGCGCCTGAATTTCCATTTCAGCAAACCAAACGCGCGTTCTATGATTGATCGTATTGAACTTAAACCGACATTATAATGGGTTTGTTCATTTGTAAGATGACCTGTGGCAGTGGTAGTATGTCTCCCTCTCTGGCCATTCTTACCCCAATAACTTGGACTAAATCCTGAAATTAACATTTATAAATTTACAATGTGATCGCTATTTAAAAATATGCTATTTAATTCTACATACAAGCTATTTCTTCATTTTTAAGTACTTTATGAACCTTATGAAAATTATATTCACTTTTCATAACTAAAGCTTGTATGACACGACGCTAAATTTTGTGCAAAATGTACTTGTAAATTTTGAAATAAATTCACAGATTATTGATTTTTTTTTAAACACAATTTCCTGTTTGCAACATGTGCTAAATTTGATGTTAAATTTGGCATGCGCACATGCGTAGTAGCAACTATTTTAAGTGGAAACAGTACCCTCTAGAGGGTATTGGTTGAAGTATGCGTTTGTTTTCATGTTATTTGTCGTTTGTTAGCTATTTTCTGAGGTTGGGTTAAGGCATTTATCTTAGAGACCCTTAACCCGTCAGGACGCACGTGCTAATTTGTGACGTATGAACTAGCGTGGGGTAAAATTTACCCCATAACATATTATCAATAAAATTGCTGTGTAAAGAAATTATTGCACCATGTAGTAGTAAAACATATTAATGGATCATTAAGAGCAAAATATATATTAAAACGCCCTTTTATTTCTTAAAATTCACATGTTTTCATCTATTTCTGAATCATCACTTGACGGTACATGATCTTCAGTGTGTGACATTTCATCTACAATCTTTTCCAAATCAGCTTCTGCCAGAGGTTGTTTAAATGACCATTTCGAAGTAAAAGGACGTGATTCCATTATTATTTCTAATTAATAACTTTTCACGACTTTTAAAGTGGACGAGCGCGTGGGTAAAATTTACCCCATAACATATTATCCCGTAACAGCTAGATTGTAACTGATATCAAAAGCATAAATACGATGCATTTGTACTTTGGAGAGTCTACTCGAGAGGTACCCAGGAGCGGAAGCGTGTGCAAAAAAGATTTTAGATTTTATTAAGTTTTTTCCAGCGCTGGGGTATTTTTTACCCACGCGCCAACGTCCTAACGGGTTAAATGCAGGTTATGTTTATGTTTACATTCCGCGTCATGCGCTGCAGTTTAATCTGATTACGATACTTCTGCGCATTTTTACACGCATATTTACCAGGAAATTTAGAACAAGTTTTAAATAATTTACACGAAAATTCAGCGCAAAATTTACCAGCCAATTTTCTGTATGCAACGGTGCTTAATATTTTTATGAAAATTTACAAGTACATTTTGGATAAAATTTAGCGTCGTGTCATACAGACTTAATGCCAGTGGTATGAAAGTACTTACAAATGTATTATATTCATGTAACTAAAAAATAAATACCTGAAATATAGCCCGAGACATTCGAAAATGTTCTTTAAATTGGCTGTCTGGATATCGTGGTACAACTTCTTCGAAATACTTAATTTTCGTTTCTTATAACATTCCTTCTTTCCTCCAAACCTTCCATTTCAATAGGTTGAGCGAGATCTTCTGCTGCATTTAACATAAAATTCAAATTAATTCCTTTGTCTTCTGCAAGCAAAAACACCCTGAATTGATCCATTTTGTTTGCTAACCAAATGCACTTTCCCGTCAATTACATAGTACACTGCTTTTATAGAGTACCTAACAACTAAGAATAAAGTGGGGTTTCTTATACAGATTCATTACCAGAAATTAAATTTTACTAACAAATACTATCTGTATAATTGCTAATGACTGTTACATAGCTTAACATCCAGTACATACACTTAAGGGGATATTTAAATAAAGATTATTATATAATTTCTGTTAGATATTACCTACATAATTACCAACTTTCCTACTACACTAATTACTCTTTAATTTAACTTACTAACCTCATCAAATAATGTTTATTCCTGAACAAAATATAAAGATATTACACTCTAAATACACAAAATACATTACTCATTTCACGTATTACAGTTAATTTGTAACTCTTAACACAAAAACACAACATTCAGCTGTATTTATAGGTTAAAATAAACAACTTTGACAGTTGACTCAACGTAAATTGAAAAAGGCCATTCAGCAAACCTACACCGCTCAAACTGAGCAATTGATCAGCGCTCACTCAACGGTTGTGTCGACTGAATGTGCTCATTGTTAGATTGTGGTTTTATCCCCAGCTGGAGAAATAGTGCGACAAGGATAGATGTAGAAAATCACTAATGGCGGTACCTTACGCTTTAGTGTGTGTTGATCTAATGACCCTATGTAAGTTTAACCTACAACGTCCTCTATCCCTCTGCGCAAAAACCCACATGAGATTCTGAAACCACACCTCAAAGTTTAAACTTTCCGCCATTGGACGCCATTTTCGTGCCCCCTTCATAGTGGAAATACATAGGACATATATGTAATACTCGTATATTGCTAGTACAGCGTGGGAACGGGTGAAAAATTACGGCGCTGACATATAGTACGTCCGTCTCTCTTTTTTTTTTTAAATAATTTATTGTCAGTTCAGCACAAAGTGCTATTCATGACACGGATAATTTATACATTTTGAACGTTACATCTCTAATTACTATACTATTGACTGTTTGTATGGTTCCGTCACTTATTTTGGATTTAACAGTTCGTAACAGTTCACTAACGAGTGCTTTGATATGAGAGTTTGGGTAGTGGGAGTTCACTGATTTTCACTTGCTATTAGGTCTATCGGTAATTTCCTTTTAAGTCTGGTGTGTATTGAGCGTTTTCCCAGGTTGTAATGTACTGCGCCATCACACTGAACAATATTATCATAAACATTTTTTGTCACTTTCATAATGTATTCTTGAATTTCTGGGATACCTGTTTCCCGGTGCAATTGCGAGTTCCTTGTGTACCATTCGACATTGGTTATGATGCGTAATATTTTGTTTTGTAGAACTTGGAGTTGGTTTACGTTGGTTTTCTAGGTTGAACTCCAAATACTACACCCATACGTAAAGATCGGATTGATTATCGCTTTGTAGATTAGTGTGCCACATGTTATCTTCAGTGAGGATTTTTTGTTTAAGATTGGATATAGCATACTGAGTCGCGCATATGATTCTGCTAGTTTCTTATTGATATGGAGGCTCCAGGTCAGACGTCTATCCAGGTAGATGCCTAGATATCTTACGGCACTTTCTTTGGAGTTCCACTGTATTGGGGTACCTTGAATAACTACATTGGGCGGATCTTGAGGTCTACGGAGTGTGAAGATTTTTGCTTCACATTTTTCAGCATTAATATTTATGAACCATTTAGTGAACCACTGGTTGATTTGGTCAATACTCTGTTGGAGTTTGATGGCTGCCCTATTAATGTCGTGATCTTGTACAAGAATTGCCGTGTCGTCTGCATACATAGCAAGGTTTGCTCCTGGTATTTCGGGTATGTCGCTCATAAACATGTTGAACAGGGTGGGTCCTAGAATTGAGCCTTGGGGGACTCCAGCTCGTATGTGATGAATTGGAGAGGTGTACGCGTTGACTCGTACTTGGAAGGTCCTGTTAGTTAAGAATGATATTATTGATTGTAGCAGGTAGGCTGGGATGTTCATTTCGATCATTTTATAGATAAGGCCTTTGGTCCATATTCTATCGAAAGCTTGTGTAAAATGTTGCCGTATCATAAACAGAAAGAGTAGTTTACCTGAAAATAAAATAGTTTTCGTTTCGCTGTCGAGGCCAACTTGTTTTATCAAAAACTGAAAATATTCTTAAAATCCTCTTCAGATCAAGCAGGACTTAATCCCACAATCTTAAAATAAAATTCAAAAATGTTTAGTCCATCTCACCTTTTGTAACATCAATCCTATATATACCCTCATTTATCACAGTCCTAACTCAGGTGATGCTGAATTCCTTGAATTTTTTGAATCATGGGGTGACCACTCCCTCGTTCACCAAAATTTAAACACTATTATCGGCGATTTCAATATCGATTTGTCGATACAATACATATACAGCAAAAGATTGCAAAGGTTGGTTTCATACTTGGGAATGCAACAGTTAGTAAACACATACACAAGAGTGACCCCGATATCAAAGACAACAATCGACCTAGTAATAACAAACGCATGAAATATGTCCGTAAACATATTAGATTGCAAAATTGCTGATCATGAAACCTTGGAAATTTTCCATGAAGCGGAAACGCGTGAAAACATTATCCAGCAAAAAATGGTTGTTGACAAATCTACATATTCAGATATAATATATCGAAGCAAACTGGGACAGTATGGCTGGAACAACACGGAATCGCTTAACTTAAATGAAAAATCAACCTTTCTAGTGGAAAAAATGAAGATATGTTATAATACTTTAATTAGTCAGAAAACAATTAATATAAATCAATATCATCCTTTGTTTACTAACGAATTAAAAACATGCAAAAACAACGTAATGATTCGTATAAAATTGCTAAATGCAATAATTCTGCCTCAGACTGGAGTTCCTACACAAATATTAAAAACAACTATAACCGTACATTAAAAACGTGTACAAACAAATATTACGAAAAACAGATTGATTTAGCCAAAGAATCGTTTAAACTAATGTGAAAAAACTGAAGCCACTTACCAAGAACGAAAATGCAAACAGTGCTGAATTTGTCGAGATTGATAACAACAAATTGACGGAACCCAAAAATATAGCGGAGCAGTTTAATACATTTTTTTTAAGTATTGGGTCAGCTAATGGTGAAATAAATTTAGACGATATTGGAAACAATGCCATAAGAATATTTAGATTTAAACCAATTACCTTGGAAAAATTACAGAAAGTGGTTTTAAAAATTAGTAACAAATCTAGTACTGATGGCATTAACCCTAAATTAATTTGTGACGTTTTACTAGTGATAGGAGAGATGCTGTTGGAGATTATTAATAAATCGTTTGCAACTCGGATTTTTCCTGAAATTTGGAAAACGGCGATTGTTAGTCCAATACCCAAAGTAAACGGAATAAAAAATAGTTCAGAATTTAGACCAATCAATATGTTACCTGTGTTCGAAAAATTCATATAAACACATAGCTAAGGAACAACTAGAAAATTATCTAGAGGAAAATAAAATTCTAATCAGTGAACAATCAGGTTTCCGCAAAGATCACTCTTGTGAAACCTCATTAAATTTAGTTTTAGTGAACTGGAAAGAGGGTGTAGAACATGGGAAAAAATAGTAGCAGCGTTCATAGACCTGAAAAGAGCATTTGAAACAATCGACAGAGAGATCTGCTGTTAGCAAAAATGGAAAAATACGGAATCAAGGGATTCCAATTAAGGTGGTTCAAGAATTATCTATGTGACCGTGAGCAAATTACTAGATACGAAGCTGAAGATTCTCGAGCAGTTGAAGCAAAGAGCTTTGGTTGAAGTGTGTTTAGGGGTTCCTCAAGGCTCAATTATAGGCACTCTATTGTTTATTCTCTATATTAATGATATAAACTCAGCAGTGCAAAGTTGTCAAATGTATCTCAGTTTAAAAGGTTAAGTTCTAACTATGTCAAATCTGTTTGTAAATGAATTGTGTGTCATTTTGTTGTAAACATCTTTCTTACTTACTATTAAAGACTCGGTTGTGTTGTTATTTAATATTAATTTAGATATGTGCCGTTTATTATCAGCAAAAACACCACCTACACGTTTTTTATTTGATAACACTTTATTTCTATCACACCTGTACACGTTATATCGGGCATCAAATAGTTCCCTATTATAGATATCAGAGTCCAAGCAGGTTTCTGTTAGTGCAATGATATCGTATTCCCCAGAAAGCAGATTATTAAATAAAATATGTGTTTTTGTTCTCAGGCTCCGAACATTTTGATAATAAATTAATGTTAAGTTCTTTAGCCTTCATAATAAAATACTTTGTAGATTTAGAGTTGCTTGCAATTAATGAATTTTATAATAAACTAAAAATTAAATTAAACTAATGATATAAACAAGTAGAATATAGAAAGAAAAAACCGCAATATAAATAACAAAACAAAATTTAAATTTCATAGGAAGTTACTACAGCCTAATTTGACTTTACACCTTACACAATTTTTCGAAATCCCTCTGTGTCTTTTGATAAGATTTTTTATTATTTTTATTCATTACAATAATCCCATCTCGTGACCATGTGTCTCTATAACAAAACTTTTCACTTACATTATTTAGTACGTCCATTCGAACCCTTGACAGATCTTCTCTTATCAACATTTTTGACCCCTTCAGTTTTTTTTTTGGCGTTGAATACCATTGCCCTGTAGCCAAACTTAAGTATAATCGCTCAAATGTTGTTTGCTTGCACTTTACCAAAGCGATGACACCTGTCTATAAAATATTCAACAATGTGTAGACCCATCTTATTGTTAAAAACATAAAAAATCGATTTCTCCACTATCTCACTCGATTCTTCTTTGATTCCAAATACACCTAAACTATTACGTCTGGTGTATTGCTCTAGGTCATCCAAGGAATTTTCTAGTCTCTCGATCTCTTCCTGTCGACGTACAATTTTTTTTGCATATCGTTCATCTTGTCCATGAACTTCTCCATTTTATCTTCCGACTTTTTAACGACCATTAGCGCAAGTTTATCTGCTATGGTTTCTAAGCACCCATCATCAGATACTAAATCCTTGAACAGATTTTTAGTGATATCTGCAATATCTTTTTGTTGTCCTTGAGTGAACACCATCGCAATAAGTTAAACACGGGAAAACCGAAAAACGCTGTTTCACTACTGGGGCAACTTTCCACAGGTCTACCTCCTATGAGAACTCGTACGAGAATTTACTGCTATCTTGAAAACTTGCTTAAACAACTACATCGTCATGAGCCACGAACAACAAGGGTTTTAAAAAAACCGATCTACTGTAAACGCCATCTTCACGTTACGATAAATTGTTGAAAAATCAATTAAATTTG
Source organism: Agriotes lineatus (assembly GCA_940337035.1). Classification (NCBI taxonomy): domain Eukaryota; kingdom Metazoa; phylum Arthropoda; class Insecta; order Coleoptera; family Elateridae; genus Agriotes; species Agriotes lineatus. Next base: position 106,492 of record CALNHX010001429.1, read on the forward strand.
AGAAACCAGCCTTCTTGTGCTCTCACAAAAGCATTCGACAAAGTGAGACTGCCTGACATAATAGAAATACCTAGAGAACATAACGTGCCTCAAGAGATAATCAGAGCGATAGTACACCTAAATACTGGTATCACAACACGCATAATAGTAAACAACAACCTGACGGTAGAAATTCAAATACTGACCTGAATTAGACAAGGTGATTCGCTAAGCCCGTTTCTGTTTACCACAATCTTGGATAGCTTAATTTAAAAACCAAAACTGCAGGTCGAGGATACATTACAAATAAATGGGAATTAAAAATAGTATGTCATGCTGACGACGCCGTTTTAATAGCGGAAGATGAGGATAAGCTCCAAAGATTATTCCACTCATTTGACCTGGCATGCCTACAACATAACATGGAAATACCGGAAACGGAAGGCAAAGGTTAGAATATAAATAACATGCGTCCGACCTAGCATGACTTACGCCGTGGAATCCAGAGCGGAAACTAAGCAAACTAAAACACTGTTAAGAACAACCGAAATGCAAGGACTCACCAAAATAACAGAAAATCGGCTGGCAGACAAGACAAGAAACAACGATATCAGACAACAAAGCGATGTTCCAGATATTGTAAGATGGTCAAAGCAGCAAAAACGAGAACGGAATCAGCACGTTTTCAGGATGACTCCAGAAAGAATAAGTAGTGAGGATTGCACGAGATGGAAAACCCAGATCACGCAGGCCAGTAGGAAAACCACCTAAAAGATGGGTAGAAAGTTGGACATCCACCTCCCAAGAAAATTAAATAGTTAGAAAGAACAGACTGTAAGCCTAAAATAAGAAAAAGAAGAAGACGATCCATGGATTGATATTGAAAATACATCCTGAAAAATGCAACCTTCTGCACACTGTTACCAAGGAATAATCTTTAACTTGTGGAAGATCTACCGTCAGGGAACTGCAAACTAAATAAGCATACAAACAGGATGGGACTAATTGAATCCCACCATGTGTAGGATTCAACCTCGAGGATGCGACAGTAAAACAATTCCTCTGTAAATTCTCTGCATATGTTACAATCAAAAGATCCATGTTGGGGGACTTTGGGCATCAGCCCACCACTACTAAGGGCAGCGCTTTAGTTTGGTCGCACAATGGGCCCATTTGCGCAACCTCCAGCTGAGGAGGTCTAATCATCACAGTAGGGTAGGAAGCAATGTTTAGGTCAGAGGAGTTACGAACTAAAGAACGCTTTCAGTTGACAAAAAATTTTGGAACGGTATGTAACTTACAATGCAATAGCCCCGAGAGACAATTGCAGAAATTATATTATTTGACGGACATTAGTTTTCCTACCAGCTAGCCTTTAAAGTTATATTGCGAAAATAAATGCAATTAGATTGTCATAAGAATAAAGTAATGAATTCAATTCAAAATTTCTACTCATGGTTTTAAAAATCAGATGTTATTATTTTGGACGCCATTCGGAATATACTCTAGTTAAGTAATTTAGTACCACAATTGTGGTTCGTTTCGTATTTTATGTTTAATTAGCAATCACTTTGGAACAATAGAAATCCATTTCCATAATCATCAATTAATTTAGCACCTTTCTCTAGTTTTAAAAATCGTATATAGTAATAACTAATCGTATTTCTGTTATTTTAATTCACCTAACAACGCCCCACCTCTTGTGCACTAATTATAACTATATAAGTAATCTGAGCCCAGAAGCTAGTGGAAGATCCGGTGTTACTGAATGCATTGCAACGCACTTGGTAACACATGAACTTCCTTTTTTAAATTTTAAAAATAAATCTTCAATTATACATTCAACTATATACTATTATTTTAATATAAAATTATATGATAGCGATTTTGAGCCAAAATAAATACATATTAACTATCTGTATAACTGTAGCTGCATAATGAAATTAAGATCCTTGATGTAGCAGGCAGGCTCTTAAATTGCATTTATTTCTTTTGAGACTACCTTATGACTACAACTACACTTAAGCAGAAACAACAACAGATATAAAAAAGAAGCAATCCCTTCTTTGATAAAAGATATTTCGAGGTCCCGATGAATAACTTGGTTTGGCACATATTATCACGGAGAATTGCAAATCTCACGGAGTATCTTTGATTGAAAGCTTCGCAGTTTATTAATATTGGTATACTTCGTGGAAATCCACAGTTAAATGCCATAGCTCCATATCGGTTTCAATATTGCTTTATACAGAAGTAGCTTGAAAGAAGAAGAAGAAGAACGTCAAATTCTTCCTTCTTCCTCATCTGTCTTTCAATATACAGACTACGAACATATATCAAATACAACAACGGCAAACAATATTACTAATAATTATTCCTCTACAAAAACAATTTGAAATTTGTTCGCCTCAGCATTAAAGTGTCACTTTCTGATCTGTATCGTGACACTCATATTTTATCGACTAGTAGTCTACCGATAACAACCAATATCATCCCAAAAGGCGACATAGGTTACATAGCAATATGAAGTGGCATACCGAATATCATTCAAATTGATTCAAGTGTTCTATTTCTTTAATTTGTTTTATTTAGAAAACAAGCCGCATCAGCCGTTTGGGTTATTAGCGGCGGTACAGTACATGATTATACTTAATTTACAGTTTTCCTGTTACGTTAATATCTGTTAAAAATTGTGTAATATTACTAATGTTACATTGTTCTTTCAAAAGATCACTTAAGTTTGTTGCGATATTGTTCTTTTTGCGGTGTTCATCATTCAAATATTTAAGAAACCCATTTTAGAGGTATTCAACTGGAAAATCACCTAGTTTACATTAAAACACATTATAGATGTAAAGTTTGAAAAAAATCGTTATAGCCGTTTTGAAAAAATCGAAAAAACTGAAAAATCACAAGAGTAAACACCATAATTTCGGTTATGCGATTTTTTTCAAAAGCCTGCTGTCGCATCTAGATAGTACACAAAACTGATATATGAATTTTCAACGCCATACCTATTTTCGTTTTTGAGATATTCTGTTCACACACACACACACACACACACAAACGTACAGAGCAATGAACAAAAACATGTTTTTGGGTTCAGGAGACTTGAAAACGTGAGGATCTGTTGAAAACTCAATTTCGAATTTTTAGGGTGAATCAATACTTTCTTTATCGTAAAAGGAAGTAAAAATCAAAGGAATCGTGCTATTACTTGTAACATATTAGAAACATTGATAAGGAGCAAACATATTATTATCTATAAAAAAATCTTTTTAAATCATTTATTTAAATTGAATAAGTTAATTGTTATACCAGGTTACAAAAAGAAACTTTTGGCGGTCCTATTTTCGACCTTCCGCGGTCCGGACTTGGACCGCGGTCCGCCAGTTGCCGGCCGTTGCTCTAGACTCTAGGGGATCATCGTCCGGTACCCATTTGTGGATACGAATTTCACAACAAAAGCACTGCACTTCATCGCTGTGTTGAAGGTAGAAAACTCCAACCCGTGCAAGCGAGGCTGCAGGTATGACGCCAGTCCAGTTTTTGTAGGTCTGGATGCGATGCTCGTATCGGTGGAGGTATGGTGGAAATACTTCGAGACACATGGTTACATGAAAACTAGCGACTGTTACTCTGTAAGGTTGTGGCACGCTTATATAGTTGGTAATCCAGAATTAGAGGGGGGGAATAGCTGTTCAAGGCTGACCGGGCGACTCCACTAGGATGGGAGCCTTGAGATGAAATTCCACATACACAGCAGGAATATCGTTGACCGCTTTAAATTTCAGCACGTCACCCCTTTTCAAGGTCTGTCCAGTCAATTCTGTAGCGCTAAGATGGCTATCATACAAAATAATTGTAGGAGTTGCAGGATTCGTATTGACAGAAGATATCACAGCCTCAGCGAATTGAACTGTATAGTTTAACTTACCGGATAGCAGAATATACCAGCCTTCGGGGTTAACTCCTAGACTTGTAAAGTGTATGTCTTTTTCATAGTAAAAATCCGCCAAGTTCTCGAAAAGAAACAGTTGAGGAGGATCAGTGGAATGATCTGAGGGATGGCCAAGGTGATGCCTTCCAAATTTATCCAGCGGCATTATAGTTTACTCTAACGCTCCTACGCACACTCGATTCGCTTAACCGCTACTTCGTTAAAATGCGATTTCTAACTGACCAATTTCCCCCCCCCCCCACTAGTTTTGGTACCCCTCCTACTTGACCGTAACCGTGGGCAACCTTGTGACTCCCTTCTACCACTACCTTCGAAAAGTAGATAAAAAAGAGCACGCAGGAGTAGGAATCGCAGAACATCTTCTTATTCAGTGCAACTAAGAATGGAAACCATTACCAAAGTTCTTGGCTTAGTGAAGAGCGGGCAAGCAGTGTTCGATGGTGTCACGAAGTTTAAACCGCAACAGTGTCCAGTGCTCCTTGGCAGTAGTACATATAGATTAAATAATGCACAGACTAAAGACGGTTGCACACTGCTAGATGTAAGCAGCGCCCTCAACAGTGATGACTCGCCCTGACGCTTAGGAAGCTTAGCACGGGTGCTAATAATGGAATAACTTTTGCGCTTTCGAAGCTGTGCAGGTACGCTTGCATTGTTAGCAGCCATGCTACTCTTACTTTTAGCGTCAGGGCGGGCAATTACAATATCGTACACTACTCGAATTGGATTTTTTAAACTACTCACCGTGGGGGCGCAAGTACACAATCGCATGTCCCTAGCATCCTCCTTTGCTATTGTGGGATACAAAGGGGCACTAAGGTCATTACTCAACACAAACAACAGACCACTGCATCGATCTCAACGACTGTACCAAGCACTCATTGCAACTGTTAACTGTTGAATGCGCGTTTCCACATATATAGGAATGAACTGCAGCAAATTTATACTCGAGAAAAAAAAATTTAAATTAATAAAAAAATGATTTATTTTTTTGTTTTTTTAATAAAAATTTTTTTTAATTTTTTTTAAATTTTTTTAATTAAAAAAAAATAATTTTTTTTAAGCTTTTTTAATTTTTTTAAAAAATTTTTTTGAAGTGTAGTCTATGGCAACGTAGTTAGTGACGTGCTCGAGGAATCATGTTACTCAAACAATCGGAAGTGTTGTTTCATTATGTTCCTGATAATGGGATTTACTGGGTTGGTGACGACAGGAGTACGGACTTAAAATTGTTGTTGCCTTCCCTTTCTCACTATCTAAATCAATTACTGGCTCATTTTTTTGACGATAATCCAGGATATTTTTTTACAATTGTTCAATGCTTTATACCTGCGATTCAGCTGAAATACTATCGTGGTTGCGTTTTCCAGAACTGGAAGACCTACACTCTAACGCAATGTGTCGCCGACATTCATCCTAATTAGGACGCTGTTTTCCAGGTGCATATGAACTCGAATGAACGAACTTGAACTCGTGTATACTTCCGTGATTGCCTTTCCAGAACTGGACAACCTTCACCGTAACATTAAATAAACTTCGAATGAACTCGAATGAACGAACTTGAACTCGAGTAGATCGGTGCTTTCCTGTTTTGCATTTTCATAACTGTGCAGCAGTTGTCGCACGAGCATCGGGTAGTTAAGCTGTTCTGTACTCTCGCAAAGAGGCACGGGTAGAATTATCTGCATTATCACCTGGACGTCGTCTCCAGAAGAACCGACTCAACCCCTACCTTCTGCAGCTACACCGCTGGGCACCTGTCAACGCAGAACTTGGAAGCATTCTTCGTCGTCCCCCAATTGCAGGACATCGTGAGCAGGGTGTTGGCGGCAAAGGCTGCAGCTTTAGCTGAGCTGGACGGTGCTAGGGTATCGTAGAGTTGGGATCCCTCAGACTTCTACCCTAGCTCACCTGCAGCCTCAGAGATCCTGTCCGACGTTAACGGTGCTAACGGTGATAGTTTTAGTAAAAGTGGCGAAATAAACAACTTAGTTATTCAAGAGTAGAGTAAGTTATATAATATTAGTTAAAATTGTTAATGAATGCAACGTAAATATTAGAATAAATATTCCCATATAATAATAATAATAATAATAATAATAATAATGCCTTTATTTTGCCATCAAGAGTCAACAAAATTAATAATAATATTTTACAATAAATTAAACTTACATCGAAATGCTGCAATGATGACAAAATCATATGGCGGAGTTCAGATAAATATGCTCTTACACTTAACCATAAAGAAAAGAGTTAAATTATATTATATTATAAATGCCTAGCACTAACCATCGGGAAAAATAAAAACGAACTAAGTCTTAAATTAAAAATGAATAATGAAACTAAGAGTGAAAACAATTATAAACTGAAACAGGTGTTTTTTTACAAAATAATACAAGTAAAACAAATTAAATAAACTCTATGTTGCTGGCAAAAACAGTCACTGCAAATTAAAAAGATGTTGAAAATATAAACTTCGAAATGATTTTACTGGTTTTGTTTTTAATAGTAAAGTTAAGCTGTTGTAAATTTTACTTACATTAAAAGAAAAGGAGCGCTCAAATAACGAAGTTTCATGTGCAGGAGATGATATAAGACCTTTATTCCTAACATTCAGCATATGAACATCTGTCCTAAATTTTATTTTATTGTATAAGTACGGAAATTTTTTTGAAATTATTATTTTGTGAATAAAGACTGTTAACTGCAGCAGCCTTCTATTTTTCATATCAAGCCAACATGCATCTTTTAATTTATGCGATATATGGTCAAATTTTCGAATACCATATGTGTATCGCAAACACGAATTCTGCACAAGTTGTATTCGATCGGATGTTATTTTATTCAAACAAGGACCGCAAGTTTCAGAACCATAAGTAAATTGACTTAAAATTAAAGATTCGCAAAGAGTTTTCTTAAGATTTATACTAAAAAAGTGCCGATAAGGAAATAATAATTTCAACCTCGCGTGTGAATTTTGAATATACTTTTGTACTTGTTTTTCATACCTAAAAGAATTATCAATGACGAGACCCAAATTTCTTCTTGTTTTAATGGAATATTCACGTATCTGAAATAAATGTTGGTACCTTAAAACCTCCTTTCTGTGACCAAACAAAATACCAACAGATTTGTTAAGGTTTAAAGCTAAACAATAATTTTTTGAGACTTATGATATTTTGTCTATATCGAAATTTAATTGATTAACAGATTGAATGATGACACCAGTTGCACAAGATTTATAAATCTAGGTGTCGTCAGCGTACATATGAATTTTACAATATTCTGTATAATTTTGCAAATTACTTGTATAAATAGCAAACAGCAGGGGGCCCAAAATGGATCCTTGTGGTACGCCTGTTAATACCTCTTGCGCCAAGGAGCAATTACCATTTAGAGTAATAATTTGAGACCGACCAGTCAAATAAATTTTTATAAGATTAGAAGCGTCTTCACTAAAACCAATATACGACAAAATTGAGATTAAAAGGGTATGATTTATAGTGTCGAACGCTTTACTAAAATCTAATAATACGAGGCCTGTTAAATACCCGGCATCGCACTCTTTCAAAATATCATCGGTTATGTGACTTAAAACTGTAATACAACTATGAGCTGGTCTGAAAGAAACCGGATTGTGTAGTAGGGAGTATATTACTTAAGTTTATAAAATCTTGCATTTGATTATGGAATACTTTTTCGTGTTGGCAGAATACTAATCGGTCTCAAATCGGTTAATTGTGAAGGATTATTAATTTTAGGTAAAGGTTTAATTAATGCTAGTTTTCATACATCTGGAAAATAATTTGAGGTTATTGAAGTATTAATTATATGAGTTATGTACGGGCCAATCACAGGACAACACAGTTTAATCATATCAATATTAATGTTATCTGAACCCATTGCTTTGCTCTTCATACTCATTATTATTTTATAGACACTTCCAATTAAAAATGCACGAAAACGAAATTCTTTGTGGAATGAACCTTCATTTTCATAATAGTGCAACTGATCTTCGCTCAGATTCGGCTTTGGGATTCCATTAATGAAAAAATGATTAATTGCGTCTACATTACATAAGTTGTTAGAAATGTGCTCAATTGTTGCATTTTTAATATTTCATTTATGAAGTTCATTCCACAAATATTTACCTTCTTTGTTATTCAAAATATGCTCATAGTACGCCTTCTTTTCTTGTCTTATAGCATTTGTTGTATTTTCTTAGGAGTTTATAGTAATCCTAACCTTTTTGGAATTTTGTTTTTTTATTATTTTAAATGATTTATCTCGCAAATGTATTATACATCTTAAATTGTCGGTTAGCCAAGGCGCAGATTTTTTCGTAATTTTTCTTCTCTTTAATGGAGCCTGTGATTGAAATAGATTTAACCAACAGTTATTTAACATGTTAATTTTCTCGTTTTTCGACGTTGTAAAATATATCTGTTGCAAAGGCAAAAGACGCAAGTCATGATAAAAATGTGCTTTGTTTAAATATTTATAGTCTCTAAATGTTATACATTTATTTGGTTTTACTGGCTTAGAGATGTTTAAAGTACAAAGTACTATATTATGGGCCGGAAAAGTACAATCAATAACATCCGTGCTAATAACCTTACTAGGATGATTAGAAGTATTAAATCTAATAAAATTAAGTTCCTGGTTGATTCATTTACGACTTGTGATATTGAATCATATGATAAAAATATTGCGTTTGTATGGAAGTGACGTTAAACAAGTTAATATTGAAATCACCGAGACAACAAACAATATCGTTATCAGGTATAAAAAGGACAAAGATTCATCTAGGTAATCTATAAAAGTCTTATAACTCATTTGTGGTGACCTGTACACTGCACCTACTGTTATTTTATATGTTTTAATTGTAAAGGATATCCACAACGGTTGAATTGAATTATTTACATCACAGACTGTAAAATTTATACAACTTTTAATATAAATAGCCATTCCTCCTCCTCTAGTATTCCGATCTTTTCTTGTTAATGTAAAATCATTAACAGTCAAATAATTAGAATCAACGGTATTAGATAACCATGTTTCTGATAAAGCGAAAATTGTAAAGTCATATTAATTAATGATATGTCTAATATTATCTATTTTTGGCAGCAGAGAGCGTACATTCAAATGAGATACTTTAAAGAAGTCATTATTTTCATTCATAATTATGAGACTACAAATATATACAAAAAATGTGCAAAATATAACAAAAAATTAAAAAAAGGTATGTGCAGAAAGCCTTGAGTTCGTCGATATGCGGTGTTGTATTATAAACCATTTAATAAAGAAGAAATATCATTATTTGACATAATTTTATAAATTTTGTTTCTATAATTTATAAAAATGTTACCCTCATTGGTCCAACATGAATTAGGATCGCATCTTTTTTGAGCTTCTTTTAGTAGTTAGTATCTTGCATGTGTTAAATCCTCTTTTATAACGATCTTCATCCCTTTTAGCTTTATTTTGTTATTGTAGATATATCTCTTCACACTTCTACGCACGAACTTTACAATGATGGGTCGAAATATCTTTCAGCTCCTTTCAGCCTGTGGCAGACGTCAATGTGCTCTTTGCTTAAGGTGATAACAATTTTTTGTGCGACTTTAATCACGGTTTCGTCTAAATTTTCATTATTATCTTCTTGGACACCAAACATTCGTAGACTGTTGTTCCTGGAATACTGTTCTTGATTGTCCAGTATATGATTTACTTTTTCTAATTTGGCTTTAAGCGAACCAACCTTGGCACAAGCCGTTTTTATTTCTTGCCTTAAGTCGTGCAACGCGTCGGATATTACTTTATTAACGACAACTTTAAAGTCATTGGATTCCAGTAGAAGTGCAACAACTTTCTTTGCGATTTCGGTACCGTCTACACTACAATCACTTACAGAAGAAGCTGCTCTCGTTTTAAAATTAGTACTTGATTTATTTAAGGAAAATACAGAGCACCGCAGAAACGTGTGTTACTCGCTCCACAACATACGACCGAATCCATTGCTTCTTGGGTTTCCTGCTAGAATTTATAAATTGTAACACTTACGAATGATACTGAATGCCACTTTCTTTTTGTTTCAAGAAGCAACGCTGTATTTCACCACTTTTATCTTGGGACGCTTTATTGTTCTTCTAGGTAAAGTAGGTCTACCTGTAGACTCGCTTTTACAAATGCAGTGCTTATTTCAAAGCGATGAACAATTTGCGAAGAAATAGTAGATCGTAGTCGAAATAATTTATAAGTTATGTAACGCCTTCTAAACTAACCAGTCGCTGGGTATTCTTGCTGCGGCCTTTGGCCGCATTCAGTGAACCAAAAATAAATTCTCTTTTTATTAAACAAAATTTAGTTCCCTTTGAAGCTGTGTTCGCAGTTTTAAAAAGCACACGCAATAGGCATAATAAGTTATTGTTTTCTGTGATAATATCGCTATTAAAAGTACTGGAAAGTTTGTTTACAAAACCCCGGAAATAGAAACGTCCGAATGGAACCATGGTACGTTTTATCGTGTAAACACGGCCTGTAGTGTTGTGGATTATTATATAGGTATGATTGGTATTACAGCACTTTCATTCTTACTGATTCTTCTGATAGAAGGTTAAGTATTTCGAGTAAATATTTAGCTAAACTGTGAAACTGTGAACTTGTTGTACCAACTATTGGCCTAAGTAGTACATTTGGTTTGTCTTTTTTTGGCAATCCATAAACATGAGAAGGTTTAGTTAGTTTACTGTAACGTGCTGTTAGTGTATGTCTTACAAGATCTGTGAATTTGTTTCGTTTGTGAAAAGGTTGTATAGATTGTCGTTTATATCGTATGTGTTGGCTCCTTCATTAGCTTAATGTATTTCTCTCAATGATTAGTATCATGAGTTTTTCATTGTATATGTTTACTTGAAGTATTATAGTGGCGTTACCTTTGTCTGCAGGTCGAATTTTAATTGTGTTATCAGTTTGTAGCGTGTGCAGTGACTGCTTTTCTTGTTAAGAAATTTTTGTCTGATTGTGTAATATTGGGCTAGTATAATTTTGTTTCTAATCCTGCATTCTTGTCTAATGTTTTTTGGAAGTTTCTGACAAATATTTTCTATATATATATATAGCTATTTAAATCAAGTTTATTAACTGCTTTGGGCGCCACTGCTCAATTTAGTTTTTTGCCAAGAACCAATTTATGAGTGCCGTTTAGTTCTTTATAAGACAAATTAACTACTGTTTTACTTAGGAAAGTGTGTTCAGTGTATTTAATTCAGCAGTGTCGTTTTCTTGGATGTTGATACTTATTTAAATGTGTCTGTTTTTGCTCTCTTTGTAATTTGATGTAGCTATTATCAATACAATTATTGTATAAACGATTGATATCTTCTTCCTGTAAATCCCTTTGAATCACTTGCTCTGGGCTGTATGCCATAAAATAATAGACTTTATTATGTCTGTGAAATTGTATTCTATTTCCGATTAGAGCTTCACTAGCTCGTTTAATGATTTTATTAGAAAGGGCACTTACATTTGGTGCCTCGAGTCTAAACCCCTTTGGAATAATATAATTATTTCTGCAACGACATAGGAAAGTTATACTATTTCCAGAGTGTGTCAGCTACTTCTAAAGGTTTACCAAACTTCTGAAGTTACTTGTTACGTTAAGCCAATACCTTTCGTTGAAATAATCTGTAGAAAAATCAGTGCGCCATTTAAAAATTAAAAACTCATACTTTTAGCTTCTGTGTTTCCCAACATTTTTTTGAAACTCACATCAAAGAGCTAGTAGAAAATTTTAGACTCTCTATTAATAAAAATCAAGAAATTTAAAACTGAAGGCTCTTACTTCTAGCTATTGGTTTTCACAACTTCCTCTTTCTAATTCCCATCAAAGAAGTAAATAAGACATTTCACACCTAAAAATCTGTAAAGAAGTTTACACGGAACTTCCCTAGCGCTAATTACATTAATTTGCAAATAACTAAAATATAGTCTGCTGGAATTCGAACTCCGCGCTCCCAGGTGAATGAGATTAATATTTCGAGCCCAGTTTCTATTCCGCTGCTCGGGTCCCACCACCATATTATTCTGTCTCATTTGCGATTTACTTTCTATCTGTTAGGTCTCATTGTCGCCAATGATCAAGCCTGAGCTATGTGCAAAATCATAATTTTTTATCTATCTTTCAGTTAACGTAAAAATAAACATTTTATTTTTTAAGGTGCTCACTTTACATATATTTCTCCGAAGTTTTCTTGGTTTTATGCCAGTTAGACATATAATCTGCAGGGAAAATATCGTGTTCCTCAAACAAATAGTTTTTGAGTTATGCCCCCAACAGACAGACGGAATTGAGAAAACCTGTTTTACTTAGAATTGTTTTTGGATTTTATAAAATCAGAGCTGGAACGACTTATAGCTTGTTGCTGACATACACAATGGAAAAGAAGTCTCTGAAAATTTGGAAGTTGAATTGAATTACATCCGAAGAAAGACATCTCCGCATTAAAAAATGCTCCAGCCGAATCTCTATTTTAAGGTCAGATTGGTGTAATTTTTTTATTTGATAATGCATGTTGTTGCAAATAATTGAAATAGTGTCAAAGATTTTACGAACAATGGAGTTTCTTATATTGATTAATTTTGAAATAATTATTTGTTTAAAAGAAATACCTATTTTATTTTTACTTCCCTCGTCTAAAAGACGAAGGAAGTATTGTAATCGCAAAAAAACACCTTTCGTGATTTCTTCAGATCTTTACGTTTCAGAGTCTCTAGATGACGAAAAACGTCCATCTGTCTGTCTGTTGGCGTATAACTCAAAAACTGTTTGTCGGAGGCAGACAATATTTTGCATACACATTATATATCTACCAGGCATGAAACCGAGAAAATTTCAGACAAATATGTACAGGGTGAGCAACTCAAAAAAAATTGTTTATTTTTAATTTAACTTAGCAAGAAATACAGGTAATAATTTGTACATAGCGGGAGCTTTATTTTTACCAAAAATGGGCCCCAATATATACAGAATAAATGTTGTACGATACAAAAAGGAGGAACGAATTAATGAGCTACTTAATATAGCTGCAACGCAGGAATTCGAAGGGTGCTCCGTAGCTCTGGTAGAAATAGCCCGTTCCCTTGCAATATCCCGCAAAACGTTTGGACTGCATTCGCGGTCCGCCTGCCCTTCGAATTCGACCACCAGTAACTTTTTTTATCTGAAAATGTAATTAATTTATTAGAAACGTGAAGATATTTGTACTCCTAACTTAATTTCATTTTTAAAATTATTTATTGTCATAATGTCGACGAGAGAAGTTCTGGGAAAGTCTTTTACAGATTTTTTTTGTTACATGCATATCCCGTTCAATAGCTATAACCGATTTTAAAAGAGCAAGGCGAAGGTGTGGTACACAAACATTTGCGTTTGCACATTCTTTCTTAGTTTTAACAATCAACCGCGCAATGGACAATAGGTAAAAAGGGTTTATGTTTCATTTCAATTACCACCTGGTATAATCTCTGCACGTACTGCAGAACCAGGTTTCAAAAATTTATTATTGAAGGTTATATTCAGTTGATTGAACGCTGAGATGGTTAGCAGCAATTATATTGCAGGTACGACTGATATTTTCTGGCGAGCGGTATAGGACAGCACCACCTAGAAACGAAACCGTAAAACTAGATATCGGGGAAAGAAGGCTGTGACTGCAACGCTTCGGCATACGTATATCAGGCAAGAATCTTACAAGAGACTCGAAATACGCTATTTAGTCTCACCTTAACACGTTATGCTGTAATGATACCGCTCGCTGTCTCACTCATTGACTACAATGTAAAGACACAAAAGTGTAGAATGGTGTGAATGTAGAAAGCTGCAGTCTAAGATTTGTACGTACTTAGAACAAAAACTATTGTGGAATGTAGAAAATGTGTGTAGGGCCATGAAAAAGCTTAATTCGTAAATATGCCTTCTTAGCGAGTAGAACTGTGTACGTATCGCTCTTCTGCACTTGTGTAAATTGTAAGTTTTGCACAGCACATAATAGAAATATTTTAGAAAATTGATCTCTTTGTGAGTGATACAAGTAAAAATTAAATGGTGATAGTTAAAAGACAAGACTGTACTTGTATTTAAGTTGTACGAACCGGACATTTTTCAAATCCTACAAATGTGCGACTTTTTGGAGTATTTTCTGTTCAAAGATTACGATTTCGCTGGTATATAGTTGTTCTGTCATATTTCTACGCTTAATAGTTCATCAAATTGTGTGCAGGCAGCTAGCGCTTGATAATTCTGAGCAGCTGTAACGGCCGCTGTAATTTTCTGTAAGGTACTTGTTTTGGTAGCTTCGCTTATTATAATTTTCTTAATTTATTTAAAATCCTGCAGATTTAGCAAGCAGCCTTTTTCTAGAAGTTTAGTCGAGCTGGTCTGCCGGCGGGGACTTGCCCGCTTCGTGATTGATTGCAGGTGGTCAGAGGACACGGCAAACAGGTTCCCCCCTGCACGCCGCGTTCCGCAGCGCGTCAGGCATGAGCAGCGTTGGCTTCAGGGCAGTTAGTTAGTTGCCGGCTGTGAAGTCAGGCGCTTCTTAGAGCGTGGCTTTGGGAACCACCCCGTGCCTTCGGGCTCGGGGGTGGCCTGTGAGTGTGCTGATACAACGTGGTTTTGCTTTGGAGTGCGTTGCTGGCCGTGAAAGTGCGAAGTGGTGCTTTTGGGGTTAGCGTCTCCTTTATCGACGACGGCCGTTCTGAAATGTTCGCATGCCTGAAGGGCAATTGTTTCGCTAATTAGCCGGGTTGCGTGTTTTCAGAACGAGCAATCAACAGGTCTCTACAGTCTTATTTTGTTTCCCATGAGGGTTCCGCATCAGACCTTGCAAATCAGGGTATCTTGGATCGTACAGCACCCCCGCATATAGCCTCAGCTCCTTTGCACTGATAGGCGATAAAGCAGAAGTTAAAAGTCTTTGTAAACAGATGTTTAGGTAATATCCTAAAAATGTGGTGGCCAAATGTCTTCAGTGACGAGGAACTATGGAGACGAACTGACCAAGTGGGTATAAATACCGATATAAAAAGGAGGAAGTATGGGTGGCTTGGGCCCATGCTAAGGAAGGACATGAAGGTGATTAATTGAAGTGTTTTGTACTGAAATCCGCAGAGCTACAGGAAAAGAGGCCAGCCAAGAGTTACATGGCGAATAACAGTTGGAAAAGAGACTAATAGGTCAATACCACAACTTGACCAACAGGCTCGGGTGAAGGACCGGAAAAACGATATTAACACTCTATACCACTTACCTAAGGGGATAATGGATTCTACTACTACTACTACTATGTATGTATGTATGTATTATCGTTAACTCGTTTTTACCATGCGGTGTAGAGGCTGGTGCTTTATGTGTTTGCATCTGGCGGTACTACTACTACAACAAGCAATAAGGCCTTTGAAACTAATTACCGTGTCACAATTTTTTGCTAGTAACACTGAGCGTGGAGAAAATTATCTGACAGATGGTGATAAACACCATATAAAATTTATTGGGACACATTCAAAAAGTTCGATTAGAGATTTTCCAGATACACAGACAAGTAATTCACAGGAAACATGTGTGTCATCTGCTGTTTTGATGTTTTCAGATGATAGCGATATTGATCAAATCCCGAGATTTAGATTTAGTACAACAAGATATTGTTAATGATCTACTTGGAGCAGTTATTTTCAGATCTTTTGGGAAACTTTGTAGAACTTGTAAAAATGCGTTTCGAACGAATCCAAGTGGAAAAGACATGAAAGTCCTTATTAGAACAAAAACATACGGAAAACTCTTGTATCCTACCGATATTTTTAATTTCATTGTAAAAGCAAATGGGTTTATTTCAAACTATCTTAAATTGTACAGAAAGCATCCAAACTTAGTCAAAAATTTATTTTTCTTTCTCGTTAAACATAAATGTGTTATCTTCATTTCCTAGCTGTGTTATTTGCAAATCTGCCAACCTTATAATTGCAAAGTACAGTATGCTTACGTTAAATATAGAATCAAAAAAACTTAAAGTCCAAATAAAACAAGCAAAAAAGACTTTTGCTTCAAGAACAACATTACGAGCTTTAATTTTTTTTTTTGTGAAACATTTTATCAAATTGAAACTTGCAGAATTTCTCCAAATATATTTTTATTGTGTGTATTCAATAAAGTGACCATTTCTTCTACTTGATTTTATGGATTTTTTAAATGTAAGTGTATTTAGAAGTTATGTTTAAATAACATCCCTACTGACAAGTATTATTCACCCAACAGTAGCTGATAAGACAATAATTTAAATTTAGCTTTAAAAGTTTTAAGACAATAGTTAGCAAAGAACAATTCGCTAAATTTGTTTAATAACGCGGGAGCAGTAATTTCGAAGCATTTTTCAAATTTAGATGAGGGATGTTGAGGTATAGCGAACTGTTCATTGTTTCTCAAGTTGAGATTATGCAATTCCATCCTTTGGTTAAGTACAG
This sequence comes from Agriotes lineatus, assembly GCA_940337035.1. NCBI lineage: Eukaryota > Metazoa > Arthropoda > Insecta > Coleoptera > Elateridae > Agriotes > Agriotes lineatus. Next base: position 122,948 of record CALNHX010001429.1, read on the forward strand.
CGAATAAATATGTAGGTAGGTAACTTATTAGTTAAAATATTAACTATAAGAGTACACTGATACAAAGTAAAACGATGTTTCATTTTTAGAATATATAAATTGTTGTAGTAAGGGGTTACATGTTCCGAGCGATTAATAGCATATGCGTACCGTAGACAATTTTGAAGAAGCTGCAATTTGCGCTTGAACTTGAAAATGCCCTCACTGATAATTTAAAAGTACTAAGTGCTTAAGATGCTATTAACATTTTAAAATGATAAATATAAGTTCAAAATCTTAAACAGAGAATTACTAATAAATAATTTACGATTGTCAAGTATATCAATTATTTAAGTCAATGAACGGTTGACAGCCTAAATCGTCTTCAGTGTTGTCTTCCTCGTCTGATGTCAAACAACAATTCGATTCATTATAGCTTTCTTAGTTAACTGTAATGACCAATTCTTCTACCTCGTCCATTATATATTTCTTTTCTATATAATTCCGATCAGTTTGTTCAACATGGGAGCTAATATTTTCCCACCCTTGTACACTGACATAATTAAATTTCTCCTCCGCTAATTCTCTTACATCGTCCAACTTGAAAGTGCTATTGTGTGTAGCCACATGATTTTCCACTAAAGCCCATATTTTTTTCTATTGTCTTGTGTTCTGGGTGGTAAAGTGGTAGACGCAACGCTACATGGCTAATGTTTGCTAACAGTTTGTCTAATTCGTAATTTTTATGAATCGGCTTATAGATCACTATTTTCGAATAAAGCTGTATTTTTGTTTTATTTGATTCATATGAAATTCCTTTTTCTGTCAGCCACCTTCTCATGTCGTTTTTTTTTCCAAGTTGTTGGGTTCGACTGCTACATTTGATATGATGCATCGTCTACAACTAAAACAGTTTGATTCCACATTTGGAATACATTTTTCCTGGAACTATTTCATATAGTTTCAGTCATTTCATCATGGTAGTCTCCTGTTTTTAACCCCAATTCAAATATTACGAGACTGTTGATGAAATCTTTTCTATCTCCAGCATGAAGAATGATGAGATGCTACCCTTTCTCTACTGCCGCCTTCAAACATTTACTACTTCAATCTTTTCATGCTTTCGGAACTATATGCGAATTATGTAGATCCGTTTCGTTACCATAGACAATATTCCACCTTCGACTTTGCAGTTTTTGTAATTTTCTTAAAAATTCGATACACTTTGCTCAAATTTCAGTTTGCTGCATCAGTACTTGTCGATTGTCTTCAGCTTTCTTCCAACGGAATCCCATTTTATGAAGCAGCTTTCTAAATGAGCTCAACTTTCCTGTGAAATTTATACCTTCTTTGTTCTTCACTGCATCAAATACAGTTCGAATTGTAGGTCTTTTTTATGTATGCTTGCATACGTATTAATATCGTTTAGTATTTTACATCTCTTATTGGTCTTTTTTGAGGAAAAGCAAATCTGCTACCTTTCGGTTTTGTTTTGCCTTCATTGGCAGTTCGTTTGATGATATTCAAACCGTCACCTGTTGATGTTGCCACTCTCTCAAACACACAACTTAATGCAACGACATGCTAGCCATCTCATTCTTGAGCATGAACTTATACACAATGTAAATTATTTGTTGCCCTTGTCTATGAACTGTTCTTTTAACGTTATTCATCTTAAAAAAACAACTCCATATATAAGTTTTGCATAATAGTTAAGTACTTTAACATACTGTTTCGACGGCAAAAAACGTGTAGCTCTTTATTGAACGTACACTAGAAAATTCAATTGGAACAGCACCCTAAACTGAAACGACAATCCTGCCGATAACCTATAAACAACTGTTTTTAGCGAAACGTACATTAAACCGCCCGATTAACTTAGAATACCACGACAGAATCGGCACAAAATAGTAAAATAGACGTCTCAATTAAAACGGTACCGCTTCCAGCACACTAAATGGTGACTATTCTGCTGATAACCTATTTTTTTATTTTTTATTTTTATTTATTTCGTACTCAGCCAACAGCCGTTAAGCCAATTATAGGCGTCGCTGTACATTTATGGAGACTTCCAACCCCACTAACGACTGTCATGGTGTTATTATGACATCTGGGACCAACTATTTCCGTGGCAGCCGTACCACGAGCCGCCGAGAGAGGCAGCCATGGAACTTTCATCCAAGTTCTGACCAGAAAGAGCGTTGCTTAACTATACCGATCGAACGTGGACTCTTGTTCAAGCTACATCACCAGGGACCATAAAGTATAAACCAAGTTTTCTTATTAAAACGTACATTAAACTGACAGTTTTACTTACCATATCACGACAGGATCAGCAAAGTATTGTCTTGAAAAATACTGTTTTTCTAACACATGCAGAAACACGGATATAAATGAACACAAACTCAACACCCAACAAACATGTAATCTAAAGGTCACTAGATTAATACACTAAGTGTAACGTACCGCCATTCCATTCCTCGCGTGAGAATGTGAGAAAGTTGTGAGATAAAGATGACCAATACTAACTTCCCAAGTGCAACAGGGAAGACACAAGTGTTTGAGGATTTTCTATTTGGTGTAATGGCACTTATGTAAAGTCAACTTAATGAACGCATTCAGACGACACAACTGTTGTACAACTGTTGAGTGAAATTTCCCTGAATGGGACCGCTCAATTAGCCGCTCCGTTGTAGCGGTAGCCATAAAGTAGCGGATTTCAAAACCGTTCACTGATCAGAAACCGCACAGTAACAGGTAGACGTGTTTACCGCGCAATATGATTATAATAGCGTAATTTACATCGTTGATGAAAATCGCGGTACACATGAACAACTACAAACAGGTAAGCACAATTCAACCATTTGAAACAACGGTATTTTCCTAAGAGGTTAATTTTTACAGATCCGAATTTTGCAGCAGTATATTTCCAAGAAAATGCAGCTGCAACTGAAATTGTAGGAGTTGCAGAAACACAAGGTATAAAATATATATATAAATAAATAATAACATCAAATGCCTATAACTTTATATTATAACCGAATTAGAGGCTCATGCAGTGTTAATAAGTACCTAACTTTAATTTTTCAATTAAAGAAATTGAAAGTGGTGAAGATATGTGGTTGTTGTAAGATGTAGCTCTAACCTACCTAGATATCACCTAGGATTTCTCTCAGTGGTATTATCAATAAAACTTTAACACTCACATTAATTTTGTTGCGTTTTGTTACAGAATCGGAGAGGCAGGAGTTTGTATGGACAAAAAAAATCGATCAATTCATACAGGGACGGAATTCTACAATTTAGGGATCCCAAACAAAAAAGAAGACATTGTGGGGTGAAATAGTTCAAATATTTAAGGAACATGGCTACAGAGGGTTGACGGAGGATACAATCGACAGAAAATTTAGGAATATGAAGAAAACTCTTAAAACAATTAAAGACAATAACAAAAAAACAATAACTGGTCAGGGACGAATCACTTGTGAGTAGTTTGAAGAATTTCAAGAGTTGTTTCAAAATGACCGGACCATAAACTTCGGGCCTACCGTTTCTTCGATGCAGCCGGCTACACTTTCTTCTCTTTCTCCGCCTACCGCTTCCTCTTGTGCTTCGAAAATAGACCAACCTTCAACATCTTATACCGCTTCACCTTAATTGCATACACAATCACCAACAAATAGTTCCCCACTTCCCGAATCCGATTCCGTTGATCCCGAAGAAACCTTAAAGCCTCCTCCAGCTTCGTCTTCTATTCCGAGCACACGTAAGGAGAAGCAGTTATATGAATTCCGTAAAAAACAATTGGACATAGAAGAAAAGCGACTCGAAGAACTGCGTAGATTGAGAGAAAGTGTGAAACGAAGCAATGAAATCAAGCAGAACGGAACAATCTATTAAATGAAATTTTTAAAAAAACTTTAACTTGTATGAGACTTTATAAATGTTTATTGTTCTGTGCGTGCACATAAATTTACTATTTAATTACAATTAAATCTATATACAGGGTGTCTCGTAATGGCCACTAAAGCTTCAGGCAACGATATTCCTTGTACAATTCTGAGTTGAAAATCTTAATACGAAAATGTTGGATTGGTCTTCATGAGCCCTCACGAGCGGTAGATAAAAACAATTGTTTTTTTCAGGTAAAGTACCCTTTCTGTTTTAAATACGACAAAATGTCATCAGGAAGAGTTGTTCAAAATGTAAAATTATGGTCCCATACAAAATTTCGGAAATATCGACGTACCTTTATGAAACCGTGTGCATTAGATGAAGTACGTATGTGATAACATGGTTTCATAAAAGTAAGCCGATATTTCTGAAATTTTGCATGAGACCATAACTTTACATTTTGAACAACTCTTCCTGATGACATTTTGTCGTATTTAAAGAGTACTTTACCTGAAAAAACAGCTGCCTTTATTTACCGCTCGTGAGGGCTCATGAAGACCAATCCAACATTTTCGTATTAAGATTTTCGACCCAGAATTGTACAAGGAATATCGTTACCTGAAGCTTTAGTAGCCATTACCAGACATAATTTATATATATATATATATTATTTCAATGTTGTTTTATTTAAAAAAGTGTTACGTAAGTTAAGACCAAATGCTATCCACTATAGTTAAACTAAATGTTGACTCTCTTAGGCACTTAATTTCTTTATTTACTACCAGATATTAAAGAATATAAGAATCACTATTGTATGGTATGTGGTGGACTGTAGTTTCATCGATGAATTTAGAACACTTCTTAATTTAAGTGGTATATTGCGGAACTAGGTTACAACTTCATACAAGAACAAGTTCAAGATAGCAGAGAGCGTCCTTCTTGGACGTAATCATTGTACACCCTTTGTTAGTCTTTCACCACCGTTACGCAGGCAAGGTGAGTAAGCAGTTGCTACACCCTGTGGTAAATTAGTCCCAAATTTATTGTTTGGGTATTGTTAGTATAGAAAGCGGTAACAACTGAAATTTGTATACTATTTATTACAAACCAATAAAAAATATAGTTGTGCAAAATTAATATTAATTTTGACCCAACTTCATCATATGGTAGAAGGGTATTCTGATAATATATTAATTTAATAATAAAACAATAATAAAACAATGCCCCTGCATCTTCCCCATTTAATAACACAGCATTTTCTTCATTGACACCTTCATCGTGAATATCGTCCAACTCAGCTACGTCATGGTGCTATATAATAAAATTATCTAGAACACAAGAAGTGGTTTGCCAATTCCGAGTCTGCCATATCCAAATATTTCATGCGCCTGAATTTCCATTTCAGCAAACCAAACGCGCGTTCTATGATTGATCGTATTGAACTTAAACCGACATTATAATGGGTTTGTTCATTTGTAAGATGACCTGTGGCAGTGGTAGTATGTCTCCCTCTCTGGCCATTCTTACCCCAATAACTTGGACTAAATCCTGAAATTAACATTTATAAATTTACAATGTGATCGCTATTTAGAAATATGCTATTTAATTCTACATACAAGCTATTTCTTCATTTTTAAGTACTTTATGAACCTTATGAAAATTATATTCACTTTTCATAACTAAAGCTTGTATGACACGACGCTAAATTTTGTGCAAAATGTACTTGTAATTTTGAAATAAATTCACAGATTATTGATTTTTTTTAAACACAATTTCCTGTTTGCAACATGTGCTAAATTTGATGTTAAATTTGGCATGCGCACATGCGTAGTAGCAACTATTTTAAGTGGAAACAGTACCCTCTAGAGGGTATTGGTTGAAGTATGCGTTTGTTTTCATGTTATTTGTCGTTTGTTAGCTATTTTCTGAGGTTGGGTTAAGGCATTTATCTTAGAGACCCTTAACCCGTCAGAACGCACGTGCTAATTTGTGACGTATGAACTAGCGTGGGGTAAAATTTACCCCATAACATATTATCAATAAAATTGCTGTGTAAAGAAATTATTGCACCATGTAGTAGTAAAACATATTAATGGATCATTAAGAGCAAAATATATATTAAAACGCCCTTTTATTTCTTAAAATTCACATGTTTTCATCTATTTCTGAATCATCACTTGACGGTACATGATCTTCAGTGTGTGACATTTCATCTACAATCTTTTCCAAATCAGCTTCTGCCAGAGGTTGTTTAAATGACCATTTCGAAGTAAAAGGACGTGATTCCATTATTATTTCTAATTAATAACTTTTCACGACTTTTAAAGTGGACGAGCGCGTGGGTAAAATTTACCCCATAACATATTATCCCGTAACAGCTAGATTGTAACTGATATCAAAAGCATAAATACGATGCATTTGTACTTTGGAGAGTCTACTCGAGAGGTACCCAGGAGCGGAAGCGTGTGCAAAAAGATTTTAGATTTTATTAAGTTTTTTCCAGCGCTGGGGTATTTTTTACCCACGCGCCAACGTCCTAACGGGTTAAATGCAGGTTATGTTTATGTTTACATTCCGCGTCATGCGCTGCAGTTTAATCTGATTACGATACTTCTGCGCATTTTTACACGCATATTTACCAGGAAATTTAGAACAAGTTTTAAATAATTTACACGAAAATTCAGCGCAAAATTTACCAGCCAATTTTCTGTATGCAACGGTGCTTAATATTTTTATGAAAATTTACAAGTACATTTTGGATAAAATTTAGCGTCGTGTCATACAGACTTAATGCCAGTGGTATGAAAGTACTTACAAATGTATTATATTCATGTAACTAAAAAATAAATACCTGAAATATAGCCCGAGACATTCGAAAATGTTCTTTAAATTGGCTGTCTGGATATCGTGGTACAACTTCTTCGAAATACTTAATTTTCGTTTCTTATAACATTCCTTCTTTCCTCCAAACCTTCCATTTCAATAGGTTGAGCGAGATATTCTGCTGCATTTAACATAAAATTCAAATTAATTCCTTTGTCTTCTGCAAGCAAAAACACCTGAATTGATCCATTTTGTTTGCTAACCAAATGCACTTTCCCGTCAATTACATAGTACACTGCTTTTATAGAGTACCTAACAACTAAGAATAAAGTGGGGTTTCTTATACAGATTCATTACAGAAATTAAATTTTACTAACAAATACTATCTGTATAATTGCTAATGACTGTTACATAGCTTAACATCCAGTACATACACTTAAGGGGATATTTAAATAAAGATTATTATATAATTTCTGTTAGATATTACCTACATAATTACCAACTTTCCTACTACACTAATTACTCTTTAATTTAACTTACTAACCTCATCAAATAATGTTTATTCCTGAACAAAATATAAAGATATTACACTCTAAATACACAAAATACATTACTCATTTCACGTATTACAGTTAATTTGTAACTCTTAACACAAAAACACAACATTCAGCTGTATTTATAGGTTAAAATAAACAACTTTGACAGTTGACTCAACGTAAATTGAAAAAGGCCATTCAGCAAACCTACACCGCTCAAACTGAGCAATTGATCAGCGCTCACTCAACGGTTGTGTCGACTGAATGTGCTCATTGTTAGATTGTGGTTTTATCCCCAGCTGGAGAAATAGTGCGACAAGGATAGATGTAGAAAATCACTAATGGCGGTACCTTACGCTTTAGTGTGTGTTGATCTAATGACCCTATGTAAGTTTAACCTACAACGTCCTCTATCCCTCTGCGCAAAAACCCACATGAGATTCTGAAACCACACCTCAAAGTTTAAACTTTCCGCCATTGGACGCCATTTTCGTGCCCCCTTCATAGTGGAAATACATAGGACATATATGTAATACTCGTATATTGCTAGTACAGCGTGGGAACGGGTGAAAAATTACGGCGCTGACATATAGTACGTCCGTCTCTCTTTTTTTTTAAATAATTTATTGTCAGTTCAGCACAAAGTGCTATTCATGACACGGATAATTTATACATTTTGAACGTTACATCTCTAATTACTATACTATTGACTGTTTGTATGGTTCCGTCACTTATTTTGGATTTAACAGTTCGTAACAGTTCACTAACGAGTGCTTTGATATGAGAGTTTGGGTAGTGGGAGTTCACTGATTTTCACTTGCTATTAGGTCTATCGGTAATTTCCTTTTAAGTCTGGTGTGTATTGAGCGTTTTCCCAGGTTGTAATGTACTGCGCCATCACACTGAACAATATTATCATAAACATTTTTTGTCACTTTCATAATGTATTCTTGAATTTCTGGGATACCTGTTTCCCGGTGCAATTGCGAGTTCCTTGTGTACCATTCGACATTGGTTATGATGCGTAATATTTTGTTTTGTAGAACTTGGAGTTGGTTTACGTTGGTTTTCTAGGTTGAACTCCAAATACTACACCCATACGTAAAGATCGGATTGATTATCGCTTTGTAGATTAGTGTGCCACATGTTATCTTCAGTGAGGATTTTTTGTTTAAGATTGGATATAGCATACTGAGTCGCGCATATGATTCTGCTAGTTTCTTATTGATATGGAGGCTCCAGGTCAGACGTCTATCCAGGTAGATGCCTAGATATCTTACGGCACTTTCTTTGGAGTTCCACTGTATTGGGGTACCTTGAATAACTACATTGGGCGGATCTTGAGGTCTACGGAGTGTGAAGATTTTTGCTTCACATTTTTCAGCATTAATATTTATGAACCATTTAGTGAACCACTGGTTGATTTGGTCAATACTCTGTTGGAGTTTGATGGCTGCCCTATTAATGTCGTGATCTTGTACAAGAATTGCCGTGTCGTCTGCATACATAGCAAGGTTTGCTCCTGGTATTTCGGGTATGTCGCTCATAAACATGTTGAACAGGGTGGGTCCTAGAATTGAGCCTTGGGGGACTCCAGCTCGTATGTGATGAATTGGAGAGGTGTACGCGTTGACTCGTACTTGGAAGGTCCTGTTAGTTAAGAATGATATTATTGATTGTAGCAGGTAGGCTGGGATGTTCATTTCGATCATTTTATAGATAAGGCCTTTGGTCCATATTCTATCGAAAGCTTGTGTAAAATGTTGCCGTATCATAAACAGAAAGAGTAGTTTACCTGAAAATAAAATAGTTTTCGTTTCGCTGTCAAGGCCAACTTGTTTTATCAAAAACTGAAAATATTCTTAAAATCCTCTTCAGATCAAGCAGGACTTAATCCCACAATCTTAAAATAAAATTCAAAAATGTTTAGTCCATCTCACCTTTTGTAACATCAATCCTATATATACCTTCATTTATCACAGTCCTAACTCAGGTGATGCTGAATTCCTTGAATTTTTTGAATCATGGTGTGACCACTCCCTCGTTCACCAAAATTTAAACACTATTATCGGCGATTTCAATATCGATGTGTCGATACAATACATATACAGCAAAAGATTGCAAAGGTTGGTTTCATACTTGGGAATGCAACAGTTAGTAAACACATACACAAGAGTGACCCCGATATCAAAGACAACAATCGACCTAGTAATAACAAACGCATGAAATATGTCCGTAAACATATTAGATTGCAAAATTGCTGATCATGAAACCTTGGAAATTTTCCATGAAGCGGAAACGCGTGAAAACATTATCCAGCAAAAAATGGTTATTGACAAATCTACATATTCAGATATAATATATCGAAGCAAACTGGGACAGTATGGCTGGAACAACACGGAATCGCTTAACTTAAATGAAAAATCAACCTTTCTAGTGGAAAAAATGAAGATATGTTATAATACTTTAATTAGTCAGAAAACAATTAATATAAATCAATATCATCCTTGGTTTACTAACGAATTAGAAACATGCAAAAACAACGTAATGATTCGTATAAAATTGCTAAATGCAATAATTCTGCCTCAGACTGGAGTTCCTACACAAATATTAAAAACAACTATAACCGTACATTAAAAACGTGTACAAACAAATATTACGAAAAACAGATTGATTTAGCCAAAGAATCGTTTAAACTAATGTGAAAAAACTGAAGCAACTTATCAAGAACGAAAATGCAAACAGTGCTGAATTTGTCGAGATTGATAACAACAAATTGACGGAACCCAAAAATATAGCGGAGCAGTTTAATACATTTTTTTAAGTATTGGGTCAGCTAATGGTGAAATAAATTTAGACGATATTGGAAACAATGCCATAAGAATATTTAGATTTAAACCAATTACCTTGGAAAAATTACAGAAAGTGGTTTTAAAAATTAGTAACAAATCTAGTACTGATGGCATTAACCCTAAATTAATTTGTGACGTTTTACTAGTGATAGGAGAGATGCTGTTGGAGATTATTAATAAATCGTTTGCAACTGGGATTTTTCCTGAAATTTGGAAAACGGCGATTGTTAGTCCAATACCCAAAGTAAACGGAATAAAAAATAGTTCAGAATTTAGACCAATCAATATGTTACCTGCGTTCGAAAAATTCATATAAACACATAGCTAAGGAACAACTAGAAAATTATTTAGAGGAAAATAAAATTCTAATCAGTGAACAATCAGGTTTCCGCAAAGATCACTCTTGTGAAACTTCATTAAATTTAGTTTTAGTGAACTGGAAAGAGGGTGTAGAACATGGGAAAAAATAGTAGCAGCGTTCATAGACCTGAAAAGAGCATTTGAAACAATCGACAGAGAGATCTGCTGTTAGCAAAAATGGAAAAATACGGAATCAAGGGATTCCAATTAAGGTGGTTCAAGAATTATCTGTGTGACCGTGAGCAAATTACTAGATACGAAGCTGAAGATTCTCGAGCAGTTGAAGCAAAGAGCTTTGGTTGAAGTGTGTTTAGGGGTTCCTCAAGGCTCAATTATAGGCACTCTATTGTTTATTCTCTATATTAATGATATAAACTCAGCAGTGCAAAGTTGTCAAATGTATCTCAGTTTAAAAGGTTAAGTTCTAACTATGTCAAATCTGTTTGTAAATGAATTGTGTGTCATTTTGTTGTAAACATCTTTCTTACTTACTATTAAAGACTCGGTTGTGTTGTTATTTAATATTAATTTAGATATGTGCCGTTTATTATCAGCAAAAACACCACCTACACGTTTTTTATTTGATAACACTTTATTTCTATCACACCTGTACACGTTATAGCGGGCATCAAATAGCTCCCTATTATAGATATCAGAGTCCAAGCAGGTTTCTGTTAGTGCAATGATATCGTATTCCCCAGAAAGCAGATTATTAAATAAAATATGTGTTTTTGTTCTCAGGCTCCGAACATTTTGATAATAAATTAATGTTAAGTTCTTTAGCCTTCATAATAAAATACTTTGTAGATTTAGAGTTGCTTGCAATTAATGAATTTTATAATAAACTAAAAATTAAATTAAACTAATGATATAAACAAGTAGAATATAGAAAGAAAAAACCGCAATATAAATAACAAAACAAAATTTAAATTTCATAGGAAGTTACTACAGCCTAATTTGACTTTACTCCTTACACAATTTTTCGAAATCCCTCAGTGTCTTTTGATAAGATTTTTTATTATTTTTATTCATTACAATAATCCCATCTCGTGACCATGTGTCTCTATAACCAAACTTTTCACTTACATTATTTAGTACGTCCATTCGAACCCTTGACAGATCTTCTCTTATCAACATTTTTGACCCCTTCAGTTTTTTTTTTTTGGCGTTGAATACCATTGCCCTGTAGCCAAACTTAAGTATAATCGCTCAAATTTTGTTTGCTTGCACTTTACCAAAGCGATGACACCTGTCTATAAAATATTCAACAATGTGTAGACCCATCTTATTGTTAAAAACATAAAAAATCGATTTCTCCACTATCTCACTCGATTCTTCTTTGATTCCAAATACACCTAAACTATTACGTCTGGTGTATTGCTCTAGGTCATCGAAGGAATTTTCTAGTCCCTCGATCTCTTCCTGTCGACGTATAATTTTTTTTGCATATCGTTCATCTTGTCCATGAACTTCTCCATTTTATCTTCCGACTTTTTAACGACCATTAGCGCAAGTTTATCTGCTATGGTTTCTAAGCACCCATCATCAGATACTAAATCCTTGAACAGATTTTTAGTGATATCTGCAATATCTTTTTGTTGTCCTTGAGTGAACACCATCGCAATAAGTTAAACACGGGAAAACCGAAAAACGCTGTTTCACTACTGGGGCAACTTGCCACAGGTCTACCTCCTATGAGAACTCGTACGAGAATTTACTGCTATCTTGAAAACTTGCTTAAACAACTACATCGTCATGAGCCACGAACAACAAGGGTTTTAAAAAAACCGATCTACTGTAAACGCCATCTTCACGTTACGATAAATTGTTGAAAAATCAATTAAATTTGAGAAACCAGCCTTCTTGTGCTCTCACAAAAGCATTCGACAAAGTGAGACTGCCTGACATAATAGAAATACTTAGAGAACATAACGTGCCTCAAGAGATAATCAGAGCGATAGTACACCTAAATACTGGTATCACAACACGCATAATAGTAAACAACAACCTGACGGTAGAAATTCAAATACTGACCTGAATTAGACAAGGTGATTCGCTAAGCCCGTTTCTGTTTACCACAATCTTGGATAGCTTAATTTAAAAACCAAAACTGCAGGTCGAGGATACATTACAAATAAATGGGAATTCAAAATAGTATGTCATGCTGATGACGCCGTTTTAATAGCGGAAGATGAGGATAAGCTCCAAAGATTATTCCACTCATTTGACCTGGCATGCCTACAACATAACATGGAAATACCGGAAACGGAAGGCAAAGGTTAGAATATAAATAACATGCGTCCGACCTAGCATGACTTACGCCGTGGAATCCAGAGCGGAAACTAAGCAAACTAAAACACTGTTAAGAACAACCGAAATGCAAGGACTCACCAAAATAACAGAAAATCGGCTGGCAGACAAGACAAGAAACAACGATATCAGACAACAAAGCGATGTTCCAGATATTGTAAGATGGTCAAAGCAGCAAAAACGAGAACGGAATCAGCACGTTTTCAGGATGACTCCAGAAAGAATAAGTAGTGAGGATTGCACGAGATGGAAAACCCAGATCACGCAGGCCAGTAGGAAAACCACCTAAAAGATGGATAGAAAGTTGGACATCCACCTCCCAAGAAAATTAAATAGTTAGAAAGAACAGACTGTAAGCCTAAAATAAGAAAAAGAAGAAGACGATCCATGGATTGATATTGAAAATACATCCTGAAAAAATGCAACCTTCTGCACACTGTTACCAAGGAATAATCTTTAACTTGTGGAAGATCTACCGTCAGGGAACTGCAAACTAAATAAGCATACAAACAGGATGGGACTAATTGAATCCCACCATGTGTAGGATTCAACCTCGAGGATGCGACAGTAAAACAATTCCTCTGTAAATTCTCTGCATATGTTACAATCAAAAGATCCATGTTGGGGGACTTTGGGCATCAGCCCACCACTACTAAGGGCAGCGCTTTAGTTTGGTCGCACAATGGGCCCATTTGCGCAACCTCCAGCTGAGGAGGTCTAATCATCACAGTAGGGTAGGAAGCAAGGTTTAGGTCAGAGGAGTTACGAACTAAAGAACGCTTTCAGTTGACAAAAAATTTTGGAACGGTATGTAACTTACAATGCAATAGCCCCGAGAGACAATTGCAGAAATTATATTATTTGACGGACATTAGTTTTCCTACCAGCTAGCCTTTAAAGTTATATTGCGAAAATAAATGCAATTAGATTGTCATAAGAATAAAGTAATGAATTCAATTCAAAATTTCTACTCATGGTTTTAAAAATCAGATGTTATTATTTTGGACGCCATTCGGAATATACTCTAGTTAAGTAATTTAGTACCACAATTGTGGTTCGTTTCGTATTTTATGTTTAATTAGCAATCACTTTGGAACAATAGAAATCCATTTCCATAATCATCAATTAATTTAGCACCTTTCTCTAGTTTTAAAAATCGTATATAGTAATAACTAATCGTATTTCTGTTATTTTAATTCACCTAACAACGCCCCACCTCTTGTGCACTAATTATAACTATATAAGTAATCTGAGCCCAGAAGCTAGTGGAAGATCCGGTGTTACTGAATGCATTGCAACGCACTTGGTAACACTTGAACTTCCTTTTTTAAATTTTAAAAATAAATCTTCAATTATACATTCAACTATATACTATTATTTTAATATAAAATTATATGATAGCGATTTTGAGCCAAAATAAATACATATTAACTATCTGTATAACTGTAGCTGCATAATGAAATTAAGATCCTTGATGTAGCAGGCAGGCTCTTAAATTGCATTTATTTCTTTTGAGACTACCTTATGACTACAACTACACTTAAGCAGAAACAACAACAGATATAAAAAAGAAGCAATCCCTTCTTTGATAAAAGATATTTCGAGGTCCCGATGAATAACTTGGTTTGGCACATATTATCACGGAGAATTGCAAATCTCACGGAGTATCTTTGATTGAAAGCTTCGCAGTTTATTAATATTGGTATACTTCGTGGAAATCCACAGTTAAATGCCATAGCTCCATATCGGTTTCAATATTGCTTTATACAGAAGTAGCTTGAAAGAAGAAGAAGAAGAACGTCAAATTCTTCCTTCTTCCTCATCTGTCTTTCAATATACAGACTACGAACATATATCAAATACAACAACGGCAAACAATATTACTAATAATTATTCCTCTACAAAAACAATTTGAAATTTGTTCGCCTCAGCATTAAAGTGTCACTTTCTGATCTGTATCGTGACACTCATATTTTATCGACTAGTAGTCTACCGATAACAACCAATATCATCCCAAAAGGCGACATAGGTTACATAGCAATATGAAGTGGCATACCGAATATCATTCAAATTGATTCAAGTGTTCTATTTCTTTAATTTGTTTTATTTAGAAAACAAGCCGCATCAGCCGTTTGGGTTATTAGCGGCGGTACAGTACATGATTATACTTAATTTACAGTTTTCCTGTTACGTTAATATCTGTTAAAAATTGTGTAATATTACTAATGTTACATTGTTCTTTCAAAAGATCACTTAAGTTTGTTGCGATATTGTTCTTTTTGCGGTGTTCATCATTCAAATATTTAAGAAACCCATTTTAGAGGTATTCAACTGGAAAATCACCTAGTTTACATTAAAACACATTATAGATGTAAAGTTTGAAAAAAATCGTTATAGCCGTTTTTGAAAAAATCGAAAAAACTGAAAAATCACAAGAGTAAACACCATAATTCCGGTTATGCGATTTTTTTCAAAAGCCTGCTGTCGCATCTAGATAGTACACAAAACTGATATATGAATTTTCAACGCCATACCTATTTTCGTTTTTGAGATATTCTGTTCACAGACACACACACACACACACACACACAAACGTACAGAGCAATGAACAAAAACATGTTTTTGGGTTCAGGAGACTTGAAAACGTGAGGATCTGTTGAAAACTCAATTTCGAATTTTTGGGGTGAATCAATACTTTCTTTATCGTAAAAGGAAGTAAAAATCAAACGAATCGTGCTATTACTTGTAACATATTAGAAACATTGATAAGGAGCAAACATATTATTATCTATAAAAAAATCTTTTTAAATCATTTATTTAAATTGAATAAGTTAATTGTTATACCAGGTTACAAAAAGAAACTTTTGGCGGTCCTATTTTCGACCTTCCGCGGTCCGGACTTGGACCGCGGTCCGCCAGTTGCCGGCCGTTGCTCTAGACTCTAGGGGATCATCGTCCGGTACCCATTTGTGGATACGAATTTCACAACAAAAGCACTGCACTTCATCGCTGTGTTGAAGGTAGAAAACTCCAACCCGTGCAAGCGAGGCTGCAGGTATGACGCCAGTCCAGTTTTTGTAGGTCTGGATGCGGTGCTCGTATCGGCGGAGGTATGGTGGAAATACTTCGAGACACATGGTTAAATGAAAACTAGCGACTGTTACTCTGTAAGGTTGTGGCACGCTTATATAGTTGGTAATCCAGAATTAGAGGGGGGGAATAGCTGTTCAAGGCTGACCGGGCGACTCCACTAGGATGGGAGCCTTGAGATGAAATTCCACATACATAACAGGAATATCGTTGACTGCTTTACATTTCAGAACGTCACCCCTTTTCAAGGTCTTTCTAGTCAACTCTGTAGCTCTAAGATGGCTATCATTCAAAATAATTGTAGGAGTTGCAGAATTCGTATTGACAGAAGATATCACAGCCTCAGCGAATTGAACTGTATAGTTTAACTTACCGGATAGCAGAATATACCAGCCTTCGGGGTTAACTCCTAGACTTGTAAAGTGTATGTCTTTTTCATAGTAAAAATCCGCCAAGTTCTCGAAAAGAAACAGTTGAGGAGGATCAGTGGAATGATCTGAGGGATGGCCAAGGTGATGCCTTCCAAATTTATCCAGCGGCATTATAGTTTACTCTAACGCTCCTACGCACACTCGATTCGCTTAACCGCTACTTCGTTAAAATGCGATTTCTAACTGACCAATTTCCCCCCCCCCCCCACTAGTTTTGGTACCCCTCCTACTTGACCGTAACCGTGGGCAACCTTGTGACTCCCTTCTACCACTACCTTCGAAAAGTAGATAAAAAAGAGCACGCAGGAGTAGGAATCGCAGAACATCTTCTTATTCAGTGCAACTAAGAATGGAAACCATTACCAAAGTTCTTGGCTTAGTGAAGAGCGGGCAAGCAGTGTTCGATGGTGTCACGAAGTTTAAACCGCAACAGTGTCCAGTGCTCCTTGGCAGTAGTACATATAGATTAAATAATGCACAGACTAAAGACGGTTGCACACTGCTAGATGTAAGCAGCGCCCTCAACAGTGATGACTCGCCCTGACGCTTAGGAAGCTTAGCACGGGTGCTAATAATGGAATAACTTTTGCGCTTCCGAAGCTGTGCAGGTACGCTTGCATTGTTAGTAGCCATGCTACTCTTACTTTTAGCGTCAGGGCGGGCAATTACAATATCGTACACTACTCGAATTGGATTTTTTAAACTACTCGCCGTGGGGGCGCAAGTACACAATCGCATGTCCCTAGCATCCTCCTTTGCTATTGTGGGATACAAAGGGGCACTAAGCTCATTACTCAACACAAACAACAGACCACTGCATCGATCTCAACGACTGTACCAAGCACTCATTGCAACTGTTAACTGTTGAATGCGCGTTTCCACATATATAGGAATGAACTACAGCAAATTTATACTCGAGAAAAAAAAAATTTAAATTAATAAAAAAAATGATTTATTTTTTTGTTTTTTTAATAAATTTTTTTTTTATTTTTTTTAAATTTTTTTAATTAAAATAATTAATTTTTTTTAAGCTTTTTTAATTTTTTTTAAAAATTTTTTTGAAGTGTAGTCTATGGCAACGTAGTTAGTGACGTGCTCGAGGAATCATGTTACTCAAACAATCGGAAGTGTTGTTTCATTATGTTCCTGATAATGGAATTTACTGGGTTGGTGACGACAGGAGTACGGACTTAAAATTTTTGTTGCCTTCCCTTTCTCACTATCTAAATCAATTACTGGCTCATTTTTTTGACGATAATCCAGGATATTTTTTTACAATTGTTCAATGCTTTATACCTGCGATTCAGCTGAAATACTATCGTGGTTGCGTTTTCCAGAACTGGAAGACCTACACTCTAACGCAATGTGTCGCCGACATTCATCCTAATTAGGACGCTGTTTTCCAGGTGCATATGAACTCGAATGAACGAACTTGAACTCGTGTATACTTCCGTGATTGCATTTCCAGAAGTGGACGACCTTCACCGTAACGTTAAATGAACTTCGAATAAACTCTAATGAACGAACTTGACCTCAAGTAGACCGGTACTGTCATGATTGCCTTTCCAGAACTGGACAACCTTCACCGTAACATTAAATGAACTTCGAATGAACTCGAATGAACGAACTTGAACTCGAGTAGATCGGTGCTTTCCTGTTTTGCATTTTCATAACTGTGCAGCAGTTGTCGCACGAGCATCGGGTAGTTAAGCTGTTCTGTACTCTCGCGAAGAGGCACGGGTAGAATTATCTGCATTATCACCTGGACGTCGTCTCCAGAAGAACCGAATCAACCCCTACCTTCTGCAGCTACACCGCTGGGCACCTGTCAACGCAGAACTTGGAAGCATTCTTCGTCGTCCCCCAATTGCAGGACATCGTGAGCAGGGTGTTGGCGGCAAAGGCTGCAGCTTTAGCTGAGCTGGACGATGCTAGGGTATCGTTGAGTTGGGATCCCTCAGACTTCTACCCTAGCTCACCTGCAGCCTCAGAGATCCTGTCCGACGTTAACGGTGCTAAAGGTGATAGTTTTAGTAAAAGTGGCGAAATAAACAACTTAGTTATTCAAGAGTAGAGTAAGTTATATAATATTAGTTAAAATTGTTAATGAATGCAACGTAAATATTAGAATAAATATTCCCATATAATAATAATAATAATAATAATAATAATAATGTCTGTATTTTGCCATCAAGAGCCAACAAAATTAATAGTAATATTTTACAATAAATTAAACTTACATCGAAATGCTGCAATGATGACAAAATCATATGGCGGAGTTCAGATAAATCTGCTCTTACACTTAACCATAAAGAAAAGAGTTAAATTATATTATATTATAAATGCCTAACGCTAACCATCGGGAAAAATAAAAACGAACTAAGTCTTAAATTAGAAATGAATAATGAAACTAAGAGTGAAAACAATTATAAACTGAAACAGGTGTTTTTTTACAAAATAATACAAGTAAAACAAATTAAATAAACTCTATGTTGCTGCCAAAAACAGTCACTGCAAATTAAAAAGATGTTGAAAATATAAACTTCGAAATGATTTTACTGGTTTTGTTTTTAATAGTGAAGTTAAGCTGTTGTAAATTTTACTTACATTAAAAGAAGCGCTCAAATAACGAAGTTTCGTGTGCAGGAGATGATATAAGACCTTTATTCCTAACATTCAGCGTATGAACCTCTGTCCTAAATTTTATTTTATTGTATAAGTACGGAATTTTTTTTGAAATTATTATTTTGTGAATAAAGACTGTTAACTGCAGCAGCCTTCTATTTTTCATATCAAGCCAACATGCATCTTTTAATTTATGGGATATATGGTCAAATTTTCGAATACCATATATGTATCGCAAACACGAATTCTGCACAAGTTGTATTCGATCGGATGTTATTTTATTCAAACAAGGACCGTAAGTTTCAGAACCATAAGTAAATTGACTTAAAATTAAAGATTCGCAAAGAGTTTTCTTAAGATTTATACTAAAAAAGTGCCGATAAGGAAATAATAATTTCAATCTCGCGTATGAATTTTGAATATACTTTTGTACTTGTTTTTCATACTTAAAAGAATCATCAATGACGAGACCCAAATTTCTTCTTGTTTTAATGGAATGTTCACGTAATCAACTTTTATCTTAAATAAATGTTGGTACCTTAAAACCTCCTTTCTGTGACCAAACAAAATACCAACAGATTTGTTAAGGTTTAAAGCTAAACAATAATTTTTGAGACTTATGATATTTTGTCTAAATCGCAATTTAATTGATGTCACCAGTTGCACAAGATTTATAAATCTAGGTGTCGTCAGCGTACATATGAATTTTACAATGTTCTGTATAATTTTGCAAATTACTTGTATAAATAGCAAACAGCAGGGGGCCCAAAATGGATCCTTGTGGTACGCCTGTTAATACCTCTTGCGCCAAAGATCAATTACCATTTAGAGTAATAATTTGAGACCGACCAGTCAAATAAATTTTTATAAGATTAGAAGCGTCTTCACTAAAACCGATATACGACAAAATTGAGAATAAAAGGGTATGATTTATAGTGTCGAACGCTTTACTAAAATCTAATAATACGAGGCATGTTAAATACCCGGCATCGCACTCTTTCAAAATATCATCGGTTATGTGACTTAAAACTGTAATACAACTATGAGCTGGTCTGAAAGAAACCGGATTGTGTAGTAGGGAGTATATTACTTAAGTTTATAAAATTTTGCATTTGATTATGGAATACTTTTTCGTGTTGGCAGAATACTAATCGGTCTCAAATCGGATAATTGTGAAGAATTATTAATTTTAGGTAAAGGTTTAATTAATGCTAGTTTTCATACATCTGGAAAATAATTTGAGGTTATTGAAGTATTAATTATATGAGTTATGTACGGGCCAATCACAGGACAACACAGTTTAATCATATCAATATTAATGTTATCTGAACCCATTGCTTTGCTCTTCATACTCATTATTATTTTATAGACACTTTCAATTAAAATTGCACGAAAACGAAATTCTTTGTGGAATGAACCTTCATTTTCATAATAGTGCAACTGATCTTCGCTCAGATTCGGCTTTGGGATTCCATTAATGAAAAAATTATTAATTGCGTCTACATTACATAAGTAGTTAGAAATGTGCTCAATTGTTTTTAATATTTAATTTATGAAGTTCATTCCACAAATATGTACCTTCTTTGTTATTTAAAATATGCTCATAGTACGCCTTCTTTTCTTGTCTTATAGCATTTGTTGTATTTTCTTAGGAGTTTATAGTAATCCCAATCTTTTTGAAATTTTGTTTTTTTATTATTTTAAATGATTTATCTCGCAAATGTATTATACATCTTAAATTGTCGGTTAGCCAAGGCGCAGATCTTTTCGTAATTTTTCTTCTCTTTAATGGAGCCTGTGATTGAAATAGATTTAACAAACAGTTATTTAAAATGTTAATTTTCTCGTTTTTCGACGTTGTAAAATATATTTGTTGCAAAGGCAAAAAATGCAAGTCATGATAAAAATGTGCTTTGTTTAAATAGTTATAGTCTCTAAATGTTATAAATTTATTTGGTTTTACTGGCTTAGAGATGTTTAAAGTACAAAGTACTATATTATGGTCTGGAAAAGTACAATCAATAACATCCGTGCTAATAACCTTACTAGGATGATTAGAAGTATTAAATCTAATAAATTTAAGTTCCTGGTTGATTCATTTACGACTTGTGATATTGAATCATATGATAAAAATATTGCGTTTGTATGGAAGTGACGTTAAACAAGTTAATATTGAAATCACCGAGACAACAAACAATATCGTTATCAGGTATAAAAAGGACAAAGATTCATCTAGGTAATCTATAAAAGTCTTATAACTCATTTGTGGTGACCTGTACACTGCACCTACTGTTATTTTATATGTTTTAATTGTAAAGGATATCCACAACGGTTGAATTGAATTATTTACATCACAGACTGTAAAATTTATACAACTTTTAATATAAATAGCCATTCCTCCTCCTCTAGTATTCCGATCTTTTCTTGTTAATGTAAAATCATTAACAGTCAAATAATTAGAATCAACGGTATTAGATAACCATGTTTCTGATAAAGCGAAAATTGTAAAGTCATATTAATTAATGATATGTCTACTATTATCTATTTTTGCAGCAGAGAGCGTACATTCAAATGAGATACTTTAAAGAAGTCATTATTTTCATTCATAATTATGAGACTACAAATATATACAAAAAATGTGCAAAATATAACAAAAAATTAAAAAAAAGGTATGTGCAGAAAGCCTTGAGTTCGTCGATATGCGGTGTTGTATTATAAACCATTTAATAAAGAAGAAATATCATTATTTGACATAATTTTATAAATTTTGTTTCTATAATTTATAAAAATGTTACCCTCATTGGTCCAACATGAATTAGGATCGCATCTTTTTTGAGCTTCTTTTAGTAGTTAGTATCTTGCATGTGTTAAATCCTCTTTTATAACGATCTTCATCCCTTTTAGCTTTATTTTGTTATTGTAGATATATCTCTTCACACTTCTACGCACGAACTTTACAATGATGGGTCGAAATATCTTTCAGCTCCTTTCAGCCTGTGGCAGACGTCAATGTGCTCTTTGCTTAAGGTGATAACAATTTTTTGTGCGACTTTAATCACGGTTTCGTCTAAATTTTCATTATTATCTTCTTGGACACCAAACATTCGTAGACTGTTGTTCCTGGAATACTGTTCTTGATTGTCCAGTATATGATTTACTTTTTCTAATTTGGCTTTAAGCGAACCAACCTTGGCACAAGCCGTTTTTATTTCTTGCCTTAAGTCGTGCAACGCGTCGGATATTACTTTATTAACGACAACTTTAAAGTCATTGGATTCCAGTAGAAGTGCAACAACTTGCTTGGCGATTTCGGTACCGTCTACACTACAATCACTTACAGAAGAAGCTGCTCTCGTTTTAAAATTAGTACTTGATTTATTTAAGGAAAATACAGAGCACCGCAGAAACGTGTGTTACTCGCTCCACAACATACGACCGAATCCATTGCTTCTTGGGTTTAATGCTAGAATTTATAAATTGTAACACTTACGAATGATACTGAATGCCACTTTCTTTTTGTTTCAAGAAGCAACGCTGTATTTCACCACTTTTATCTTGGGACGCTTTATTGTTCTTCTAGGTAAAGTAGGTCTACCTGTAGACTCGCTTTTACAAATGCAGTGCTTATTTCAAAGCGATGAACAATTAGCGAAGAAATAGTAGATCGTAGTCGAAATAATTTATAAGTTATGTAACGCCTTCTAAACTAACCAGTCGCTGGGTATTCTTGCTGCGGCCTTTGGCCGCATTCAGTGAACCAAAAATAAATTCTCTTTTTATTAAACAAAATTTAGTTCCCTTTGAAGCTGTGTTCGCAGTTTTAAAAAGCACACGCAATAGGCATAATAAGTTATTGTTTTCTGTGATAATATCGCTATTAAAAGTACTGGAAAGTTTGTTTACAAAACCCCGGAAATAGAAACGTCCGAATGGAACCATGGTACGTTTTATCGTGTAAACACGGCCTGTAGTGTTGTGGATTATTATATAGGTATGATTGGTCTTACAGCACTTTCATTCTTACTGATTCTTCTGATAGAAGGTTAAGTATTTCGAGTAAATATTTAGCTAAACTGTGAAACTGTGAACTTGTTGTACCAACTATTGGCCTAAGTAGTACATTTGGTTTGTCTTTTTTTGGCAATCCATAAACATGAGAAGGTTTAGTTAGTTTACTGTAACGTGCTGTTAGTGTATGTCTTACAAGATCTGTGAATTTGTTTCGTTTGTGAAAAGGTTGTATAGATTGTCGTTTATATCGTATGTGTTGGCTCCTTCATTAGCTTAATGTATTTCTCTCAATGATTAGTATCATGAGTTTTTCATTGTATATGTTTACTTGAAGTATTATAGTGGCGTTACCTTTGTCTGCAGGTCGAATTTTAATTGTGTTATCAGTTTGTAGCGTGTGCAGTGACTGCTTTTCTTGTTAAGAAATTTTTGTCTGATTGTGTAATATTGGGCTAGTATAATTTTGTTTCTAATTCTGCATTCTTGTCTAATGTTTTTTGGAAGTTTCTGACAAATATTTTCTATATATATATATAGCTATTTAAATCAAGTTTATTAACTGCTTTGGGCGCCACTGCTCAATTTAGTTTTTTGCCAAGAACCAATTTATGAGTGCCGTTTAGTTCTTTATAAGACAAATTAACTACTGTTTTACTTAGGAAAGTGTGTTCAGTGTATTTAATTCAGCAGTGTCGTTTTCTTGGATGTTGATACTTATTTAAATGTGTCTGTTTTTGCTCTCTTTGTAATTTGATGTAGCTATTATCAATACAATTATTGTATATCTTCTTCCTGTAAATCCCTTTGAATCACTTGCTCTGGGCTGTATGCCATAGAATAATAGACTTTATTATGTCTGTGAAATTGTATTCTATTTCCGATTAGAGCTTCACTAGCTCGTTTAATGATTTTATTAGAAAGGGCACTTACATTTGGTGCCTCGAGTGTAAACCCCTTTGGAATAATATAATTATTTCTGCAACGACATAGGAAAGTTATACTATTTCCAGAGTGTGTCAGCTACTTCTAAAGGTTTACCAAACTTCTGAAGTTACTTGTTACGTTAAGCCGATACCTTTCGTTGAAATAATCTGTAGAAAAATTAGTGCGCCATTTAAAAATTAAAAACTCATACTTTTAGCTTCTGTGTTTCCCAACATTTTTTTGAAACTCACATCAAAGAGCTAGTAGAAAATGTTAGACTCTCTATTAATAAAAATCAAGAAATTTAAAACTGAAGGCTCTTACTTCTAGCTATTGGTTTTCACAACTTCCTCTTTCTAATTCCCATCAAAGAAGTAAATAAGACATTTCACACCTAAAAATCTGTAAAGAAGTTTACACGGAACTTCCCTAGCGCTAATTACATTAATTTGCAAATAACTAAAATATAGTCTGCTGGAATTCGAACTTCGCGCTCCCAGGTGAATGAGATTAATATTTCGAGCCCAGTTTCTATTCCGCTGCTCGGGTCCCACCACCATATTATTCTGTCTCATTTGCGATTTACTTTCTATCTGTTAGGTCTCATTGTCGCCAATGATCAAGCCTGAGCTATGTGCAAAATCATAATTTTTTATCTATCTTTCAGTTAACGTAAAAATAAACATTTTATTTTTTAAGGTGCTCACTTTACATATATTTCTCCGAAGTTTTCTTGGTTTTATGCCAGTTAGACATATAATCTGCAGGGAAAATATCGTCTTCCTCAAACAAATAGTTTTTGAGTTATGCCCCCAACAGACAGACGGAATTGAGAAAACCTGTTTTACTTAGAATTGTTTTTGGATTTAATAAAATCAGAGCTGGAACGACTTATAGCTTGTTGCTGACATACACAATGGAAAAGAAGTCTCTGAAAATTTGGAAGTTGAATTGAATTACATCCGAAGAAAGACATCTCCGCATTAAAAAATGCTCCAGCCGAATCTCTATTTTAAGGTCAGATTGGTGTAATTTTTTTATTTGATAATGCATGTTGTTGCAAATAATTGAACTAGTGTCAAAGATTTTACGAACAATGGAGTTTCTTATATTGATTAATTTTGAAATAATTATTTGTTTAAAAGAAATACCTATTTTATTTTTACTTCCCTCGTCTAAAAAACGAAGGAAGTATTGTAATCGCAAAAAAACACCTTTCGTGATTTCTTCAGATCTTTACGTTTCAGAGTCTCTAGATGACGAAAAACGTCCATCTGTCTGTCTGTTGGCGTATAACTCAAAAACTGTTTGTCGGAGGCATACAATATTTTGCATAAACATTATATATCTACCAGGCATGAAACCGAGAAAATTTCAGACAAATATGTACGTGGTGAGCACTGAGCACCTCAAAAAAAATTGTTTATTTTTAATTTAACTTAGCAAGAAATACAGGTAATAATTTGTACATAGCGGGAGCTTTATTTTTACCAAAAATGGGCCCCAATATATACAGAATAAATGTTGTACGATACAAAAAGGAGGAACGAATTAATGAGCTACTTAATATAGCTGCAACGCAGGAATTCGAAGGGTGCTCCGTAGCTCTGGTAGAAATAGCCCGTTCCCTTGCAATATCCCGCAAAACGTTTGGACTGCATTCGCGGTCCGCCTGCCCTTCGAATTCGACAACCAGTAACTTTTTTTTATCTGAAAATGTAAATAATTTATTAGAAACGTGAAGATATTTGTACTCCTAACTTAATTTCATTTTTAAAATTATTTAGTGTCATAATGTCGACGAGAGAAGTTCTGGGAAAGTCTTTTACAGATTTTTTTTGTTACATGCATATCCCGTTCAATAGCTATAACCGATTTTAAAAGAGCAAGGCGAAGATGTGGTACACAAACATTTGCGTTTGCACATTCTTTCTTAGTTTTAACAATCAACCGCGCAATGGACAATAGGTAAAAAGGGTTTATGTTTCATTTCAATTACCACCTGGTATAATCTCTGCACGTACTGCAGAACCAGGTTTCAAAAATTTATTATTGAAGGTTATATTCAGTTGATTGAACGCTGAGATGGTTAGCAGCAATTATATTGCAGGTACGACTGATATTTTCTGGCGAGCGGTATAGGACAGCACCACCTAGAAACGAAACCGTAAAACTAGATATCGGGGAAAGAAGGCTGTGACTGCAACGCTTCGGCATACGTATATCAGGCAAGAATCTTACAAGAGACTCGAAATACGCTATTTAGTCTCACCTTAACACGTTATGCTGTAATGATACCGCTCGCTGTCTCACTCATTGACTACAATGTAAAGACACAAAAGTGTAGAATGGTGTGAATGTAGAAAGCTGCAGTCTAAGATTTGTACGTACTTAGGACAAAAACTATTGTGGAATGTAGAAAATGTGTGTAGGGCCATGAAAAAGCTTAATTCGTAAATATGCCTTCTTAGCGAGTAGAACAGTGTACGTATCGCTCCTCTGCACTTGTGTAAATTGTAAGTTTTGCACAGCACATAATAGAAATATTTTAGAAAATTGATCTCTTTGTGAGTGATACAAGTAAAAATTAAATGGTGATAGTTAAAAGACAAGACTGTACTTGTATTTTTTTTTTTTTTTGCATTTTGGGATCGAAGCCCATCAGCCACATTAATAACGGTCTTAGATTAGGGAGAAAAGACTAGACACTGTTAGACAACAATCCCACTTTTACGCATATATTTTATAATAGAGCCAAATACATGTACATTATTGGTGCTTAACACTGTTGTTATATTTATTGGCAGCTGCATACCAAGTAAGATGAGCTCATTCAAAAACGAGTCACGATGCTCTGCATATTTTCCACAGCCGAAGAAAAGATGGTTAAGATCTGCAGTTTCCGAACCACAATCACAATCTGCTGTACCTACAAGTTTTAATTTGAACAAATGGGCGGGAAACTGCCCATGTCCAAACTTTAACCTCGCTATCGTTGTATAGCTGTAGCGGGACACCTTAATATTTTTATGCCACCTAGTAAAATAAACCGACGGGTGAATACAAGCATATTGTGTGCCTCTTTGTTGACCAAACTCCCGCCAACGCCTCTCCCATGCTTGGTTTACCGTCTCTACTTTTGCTATTCCCAGTGCTTCTTGTTTTGACAATTGAGTCATCACTGTGGTACCTTTATGTATTGCCGCTTTTGCCAAGAAGTCAACTTTCTCATTAGGTATTATGCCCGAATGTCCCTTGATCCAAACAAAGCTTACTTCTACGTCCTTTGCTCTTAAAGCTGCACATAATGTTACTATATCTAAAATGAGTGGATGATGTTTAGCGAAGTATTTTCTGTTCATTAATGCTCGTAATACACTTTGAGCATCACTCATGATAGCTGCACGAGAAATTGTACTAAGACTAATGAGCTTTAAGGCTTCGAAGATGGCTTTAGCTTCCGCAGAGAAAACGCTAGTAAGAGGATTAATTTTGAACATTTGACTATCCCCATTAAGCGAATCATAAATGGCACACCCGCAGCCCGTTTCTGATTTAGATGCGTCCGTATAGATTATAGAAGTATCGGGGAGAGTTTCTATTATCTTTGCAAACACTTCTTTATTATTCCACATATCCGCTGTATAAGGTGGTATAATTACAGTAAGGGGGTTGATGTAATCATAATAGTCTATATTGGGGATTTTAGTTATTCTGATATCATTTTGAAACTTAGATATATACCTGTATGCTTCTGCAAGCGGTGGGGAGCTTTTCTTCTGCCAATATAAATTTGTGAGATCAAAATGGTTTAGTTTGTGGATATTATGAAACAAGACTTTAAGTGGAAGCGTTTTAAGCTTAAGTAAGTATTTAATAGACAGATACCTTCGACGGATTTCTAACGGCGGTTCTTCGGCTTCCACGTATAAAGCTTCTACTGGCGTTGACTTCATTGCTCCCACGCAAATACGCAACCCTTTATTTTGCAATACATTAATACGCTGTAACTGATATTTACTGGCGCTACCGTATAGTGTACAACCAAAGTCAATGTGTGATCGTATACATGCATTGAAAAAGAGGCGAGCTGTCATCACATCCATTCCCCATTTAACTTTAGTAAGCGTTCGTAATACATTTATGTATTGTTCACATTTACTAGTAATATAGTTGATGTGACTAGTCCATTTTAATTTGTTATCTAAAACTATACCTAAATACTTTATTGTATCTCTAACAGGTAGTTTAATATTTCCTAAAGTAATCAGATTTGACGGAAGATTTCTATGACGTGAGAAAAACACCACAGCAGTTTTACTGGTAGATAGTTCCAGACCATTGTCAAAAAGCCACTTTTTAGTACGATCCATAGCGACAGATAAACTATTTTTTAATTTTTGTAAAGATTTATTGGATGAAACCATGCATACATCATCTGCGTACTGAATAATTTTAATATTGGCATTAAAAATGTTATGAAAATCCATTGTATACAAATTAAACAAAAGTGGACTCAAGACTGAGCCTTGAGGCAACCCAGTGGAAACCGTTCTTGGTCCTAGAACAAAGTTATCATTTGCTCTGGCATAAACAATGCGATTCCTAAAAATGTCAACAATTCTTTGGGCACACGTTCCGGGAATCCCCACTAAAACTAACTTATATTCCAGGATATCTAGGTTTACAAAGTTATACGCACTTTTAATGTCAATAAACACACTTCCTACATATAAATTATTTGAGAAACCTAGTTGAACCTCTGTGACTAAATCAGTTACTGCATCTGTTATCCCCAGCATTTTGCGAAATCCATACTGTTGTGGGGCAAGGATATTATTATTATCTATCCACCATTCTAATCTGTTCTTTATCATTCGTTCATAAGTTTTTAATATACACGAAGACAACGAAATTGGTCGATATGAATCTGCGCGAGTAGGATCTGTATGCGTTTTTTGTATACCAATAATAACCGTCTGTTTAAGTTGTGAGAGCTCCACCCCACCAACCCACATCTCGTTGTATATGGAAAGTAACACTGCTTTCAACTCATCAGGTAATCCTTGCAATAACTTGTAGGTTATATAGTCTAAACCTGGAGCTGAGTCTTTTGGACCTTTCCATGCTTCCTCCAGTTCCATCATAGCAAATGGCCTGTTTAATAAATATTCCTTATCTATCGCAGTGCTATACGTTTTTTTCCTGTTACTAACCTATGACGGCGTTAACAGATCAAAGAATTCAGATAACCACTCATGGCTTTCGCATTTGCCTGAATTTGTTTCGATTCTCTTAAATTTTTTAATTGAGTTCCAAATTTTTGCACAGGGAGTATTTCTATTTAGACTACTACAGAATGTTACAAAACCGTTTCGTTTTTTTTTTTTTAGAAATCGTTTAGCATATGCCTGTGTTTCTTGCAATTTGATATAGTTATCATAATTATTATGGATCTTATATTGCCTCAGTACTTTTCTCCTCTCTTTTACAACTTGGGTGCATTCATCATCCCACCATGGTGGCGGAGATTTAAACTTACGAACGATTGGTTTTCTAATCTTAAAGCAGTGATCAGCTGCTGAGCCAATACAATTATAAAGATATATTAACCTAGCCTCTGCAGCATATTCATAAACTTTTTCATCGAAGTGTGCGATAATGTACTTTTTAAAATCATTCAGCCCGTTAGAGTCGATTTGCCATTTACGATTTGGATAGTAACTAAAATATGTTGATACCGTTGTGGCTATAGTCAGTAAAATCGGATAATGATCAGAATTGTACGTGTCTTCTAACACTTTCCAAGATGATTTAGCTGCAATTTCAGGAGAGACCAAGGTGATATCTAGGACTGATGCGCCTTGACCTGGCCTGCTAATTCTTGTTGGACTCCCATCGTTTAAAAACACCAAACCGTTATTATCTATTGATTTTAATAGAATATTACCGGCATTATTTGATTTTGTGGACCCAAATGCGTAGTTATGTGCATTAAAATCTCCCCCAATTATGCATGGTTTTGAAATTTGAGAAAAAATTAGGCTGTAATCCTCACAACTTATATCAGCTTGTGTCGGTCTATATATAACCACAATTGATAATTTTATTTGAGTAAGAAGTATACCACACATGTTCACATTTTCCGGAATATTATTAAACCTGATTGGTGTAAAAGGTATCGACTTATTAATCAAAATTGAAACGCCACCATACCCATCCATTCTATCGTCCCTAATTACATGGAAGTGTTTAAAAAATATGTTATATGTAGGCTTGTACCAAGTTTCACAAATAAGTGCAATATCTACGTTTTGTTCGGAAAGAAGATTTATTAAGTTTTCTTTCTTGGACCAAGCCGATTGAGCGTTCCATTGAGTTATGTTTAATGTATAATTAGCCATTGAAGTTATTATAAAAAAAAAGTATATGTGTGTTTAAAACGTAGATGTATCCGTTGAATATCCTTGAGAAGCATTATCTTCTTGGGAAGAGCTATGTGGTTGGCCTTCACCGGATTGTATTTTTAGTTTTTTGATTAGCCTTTTAAGCCGCGACTTCAGTGAATTAGTTTTAACAGCGCGAGTCACTGTTATTAGTAATCCTACTAAAGAGCCAATGTCTGTTACATATGACTGTGCAATCGATAGTACGTCTTGTTTATTTTTTGATTCCATTAAAAGGTCGCAAAAATTGTCGTAACTAATAATTTCAATATTTTCAGAGAAAATGTCTTTAAATTCTATAAAACCGTCGTCGTCCCGTTTAATGGAATCATCTTTCTTTTTTTTACTTAATGGTTTAACAAATTCGATTGTCTGAAACGGATTTGTTTCGACTGTTTTACCTTCGCCTTGCTTATTTATCTGTTCGTTATTTAAACTAATAGCATCGGAATCAACCGACGACCTAGCTGGACGCTTTTTTGTAGGTGAAACTGTAATTTCAATATTTTGATCCTCGTTGCGATATTCTACCGGAGATATCAAAGGTCCCCTGTTGTTTTCATTAGTCTCCTCTAATTGAGGGGGCGCATGGACTTCGGCGGTCACTATTTCAGTATGTTGTTCTTGATTTGTGTGACATTTGTTTGCGATATGACCTATTTTTTTACATTTAAAGCAGCGGATTTCATCCGTAGTAAAAAAAATTCTAAAGGAATTCTGTTTGAACTGAATCAAACATGATTCAGGTAATGTATCACTTTCTTCTAACACAACATATACCTGCCGCCTAAAACTCAATACGTGCCTGTATTCTGGTTTATTTAAACCAGCGCCAATAAAATTAACCGCAGAAACTACTTTAAGACCTAGCCGTTTAAGTTCCATTTCTATGATGTCATGTGGTAGACATGGCGATACGTTCGACATAATTATGCGTTTGGCAGGGGATACCAAGCGCCGTGCTGCTATAAACATATTATTCAACGTGATACCGCCATGGTTAGTCATAAAAGTATCTACCACCTCTTTAGATGATAAATAAATACAAACTCGGTTATTGGAAACACGAGAAGCAAATACTACCTTTTTTGGTCCTACCAATTCACCTACTGCAATGATATATTCGTTTTTTTGTGTGTTCTCTATTGTATCAAAAACGATAGCTTGATCACGCTCGGGAAAGTTATATTTAACATTAGAGTCTTTAACAACAGATGCGAATGACTGAGAGTTAGTGTTAATATTCATATTGACAGGGTTAGAATTAACGGTACGGTTACTTTCAACTTCCGAATTACCTCCGTCCACAGAAGTAATTCGGTTAATGCCCGCAGTATCCATGCAGACAGATAAAATATTCGTGCCTGGTGTCCAGCCGATATCTCGGCCGGCCACTCTCCACGCACGCGGGCGCACAAGCTCGCGTGGACGAGAAGTGCGATATGAGTTTCAAATCCCCACTACATACGTATACCCACATATAATAATACGTACAGAAAAACAAATTAAGCAAAATGCTAATAAAATAAGAACTTATTACAAAAACTTAACTTAATTTGGGTAGTTTCACTGTAGTTGTGAGACCGTTTGTAATAACCTTCACGAAATAACGTTCTAGTATCAGTTTTCACCCGTAATTTTGTCAGCACAAACACGCGCGTGTTACTCGCAGCTGAACCACGGCCGAACTCCAACTGAGTATGTTGTAACTGATATTAAACAAAAAATCCTCACTTCAAATTAAATGCGGAACTTTGATTTACAAATCTATAATACGAGTAAGATCGATTTTCACATATGGATGTAGTGTCTGGAGTGCTACCTCAAACACCAACTTGAATAAACCCTAATTGCTCCAAAATAAAGTCATACGTATTATAACCAAAGCTGAATGGTTTGTTAGAAACACACAGCTACATAAAAAAACAGAAATTCCAACAATAAAAGAGTATATCACAACGACAACAAAAACATTTTATGATAATATAAATATATGTGAAGGTGCCACATACTACGGTATAGGTCACAAAACAATACACATTAGGTTAAAACCAAAATTGCCAATTGATCTAATAAACAGCGATGGTGAATAATCCAATAAACTAACCTATAGTGACTTAAATTAAAACGTTCGGATTATACTACACTGTTCACTACAAGTTAACAAACAATAGACAAAAGTGTCACTAGTCAAACAGTGAAAAACCCTTCAGTGATCCCTGCCAAGAATAGCAATATATGCTGAACTGGCAAAATACATGACAATGCTTTGATATGGTCTATTAAAGCACTCTTTTTGTATTGTTCTTTTCGTATGGAAAACGTGGAAACAGCCTCTTTCATTTCAGACAACCGACAAATTGTCACATTTATGAATTGTCAAAATTCAAGTTTTCCATTATATCTATTCAAAGTAGATAAAATCTTGAATGATACGCGTTGCACACTGGTGGATCCAAGGCGGTGCCAATGGGGTCAATTGACACCCCTTTGGACCTCTTAAAAATGTGATCGGATAAAAAGTTGACTGATTTGTTTTAATTATAAACAAAACGCAGCCCTATAGCATCCGCTCTTAATTTAAACTTGAATTTGCAGAATGCTTTTTCAACATTCTTCGCTCCTTTTTATCACCCCCCAGCCTTGGTGGGGTTTTCGTCGCTCTTTGATGTTGGTTCTGTGACCTGTCTGGTGTTTACCAGTCTGTACTAGACAAAACAATGAACCGCACCTGGCGTATTTTTAAATTTTGCTAATAATATAATTGTTTGTTTGTTATAGACCTTAGACACTGACTACTTCGGTTTAAGTCCTACTTAGAATTTTGCCGAGACTAAGGAGTTCCAACCCTAGCAAGAGATCTTTTACATGCTACACATCGTAGTAACATGGGACCCACGGCTTTACATCACTTCTGAATTATGGCATTCTGTAGAGGTTTTTATCCACATTTTTATTTTTAAAAACCTTACCGGGACCGAGAATCGAACTTACGACCCTTAGATCAGTAGTCAGGATGCTTACCACTGAGCTATGGAGCCCGGCTAATAATATAATTTTAAATTGTACAACTCGTTAGTGAAAGTTAAAATTTCCAAAACCTGCAAAATTTCAATTTTAGAGTTAAGTACCTACTTG
The DNA here is from genome assembly GCA_940337035.1 of Agriotes lineatus. Lineage (NCBI taxonomy): Eukaryota > Metazoa > Arthropoda > Insecta > Coleoptera > Elateridae > Agriotes > Agriotes lineatus. The sequence continues at coordinate 156,367 of CALNHX010001429.1, forward strand.
TATGTAAAACCATGCTAATGCTTATTTTATAACCTTTCTCGTGAAAACGAAAACGTACATACTTGATTTTCAAGTAATTGATATTTATACAGAGGTAACAAGCATTACACAAAAAAGGCATTTCCTAACTGGTTTTATAAATTGTTATTGCAAATTTATTCTTTTTGGTTTATTTAAGTTTTTAGAATGGCGCCACCTTCTAAAAAACAAAAAACATTAGACACCTTTATACAAAAACCAAAAACCACTGCCCTTCATGTCAATCAGGATAAGACGATAGAAGTTCAGAGAAAGTAGATAATTTTTCAACAATTTCCACAGAAACTGAAACTACATCCACTTCTATTCGCACCAATAATGGGAAGATTGAAATTTTGTCAAACGACATCGCAGATTATTTTGACAGCATTAATCGACTTTTGGGAGTCTTTCTAATTTTTTTTTTTTTTAAATCTATAACTTTATTAGCAATCAGAATGCTCACAATTATTCTATGAGCTAATTTTATGTATTTAGGCAAAGACATGGGGGAAGACACCCATTAGTATCACCCCTAATTTAATTATTTAAGTATATCGGCCACCTCCGTTTTAATCTTCTGATTTCGGGTTCTTCCTTCAAAGGATTGACTGCCATATTTGGGTGTCTTTCTAGGATGTTGTGGTGTTTTATGGCTTTTTCTTTGATAACGTCTGTTACATATGGCATGTTGAGGTCGTTGTGTAATGTTCGACTTGACACGAACCACGGGGCGTTGGATACCTGTCTAAGTGCTTTAGACTGGAAGCGTTGGATTATGTCAATAGTTGATTTAGCAGCGCATCCCCATAGTTTGCAGCTGTAGGTCCAAACAGGGCGGATTATACTCTTATATAGTAGTAGTTTGTTCTCTAGCGTAAGAACTGACTTTCTCCCAAGGAGCCAGTACATATTTCTAATTTTTATGTCCATGTAATCCCAGATATCGAACTTCGTTTGCCTGAGGTATAGGTATGTTGTTTAGTGTTACTGGTGGACATGTCGAGTATTTCGTCGTGAAGGTAATATGCACTGACTTATCTTCATTTACAGTTATCTTCCATTTTCTTAACCACAGCTCCAGAAGATTTAAGTGTTCTTGGAGTAGCATTGATGCTGTAGCCGGGTTTTCACTGCACGAAAGTATTGCCGTGTCGTCTGCAAATGTCCCCAAGTTTGTTTATGCTGTGATTGGTAGATCGTAAGTAAATAATATATACATTAGGGGTCCAAGAACACTCCCTTGAGGGACGCCAGCCTTTATCTCTCTTAGTTGTGAGGCGTCATTGCCAAATTTAGTTTGAAAGCAGCGGTCTGCCAAATAGGAACGTAGTAGGAGATAATACTGATGTGGTAAGAGCATCTTTATTTTATAAAGTAGACCTCTATGCCATACCTTGTCAAAGGCATTTCTCATGTTCCCGTTTCATCTTTCAAAGGTGGTATGTGTGTCTGCGGTCGTTTAATACCTCTGGTAGCCTTCCAGATTGAATTATCATGTACGGAGAGCAAACTTGTGTATGACTGGAAAGTTTCGTTGCGAATTTCTTGCAGTCGCCATCTTAGTTTGTTATTTAGTTGGTTAAATCTCGTTTTGTCAACAGCATTGTGAGTTCGTTGCCACCTTGCTCTTGCTCTTCTTGTTTCCTTAACCAGTTGCAATATTTCAGAAGGAATATTTGGAGTATTGACTTTTAGATTGTCAGGTTGTGGTGTAGCGTACCAACCGGCTTCCTGTATTGTTGTAATCAAATGATTCGTGGCGTATTCCAGCTTATCGTTTGTCTTTAGGCTCAAGTTCGTATTAATATGTTGATTAATATGAGCTTCAAATGCTTTCCAGTCAGTTCTTGCATGCAAAAGAATTATTGGAGAACCCTTACGTTCCCCAATAAACGGGCGTATTTCCTTTCTCGGAAAAAAATTACATGTGAAAGTAATTAAAATACATTTTTTAATATTAGTTATTTGAATAAATATACTTAGCTTGTCTATTCGTATGTAAAACAAGGAGTTTGTGGGTTTTTCTTGAAATGAAGCAGGTTAAGTGGCTCAAATCATTTTTTACTTAATGAAAAACAATTGAATTTAAAAGTATGAAGTAACATATCAATTAAGCTCATTAACAGCGCTTTTCAAAAATTCATACAGGGCCTTTCATTTGAAAAAAAACCTCAAATTATTAAATTTGTTAATGTTCAGCACCATGTATATTAGTAATACCCAGAACCATAATTTTCCACTGGAAAGGTAGTGCACGAAAAGTATGCTTTTTTGGTAACGTTTTTCTTCATTCAATTTCAATTTTCTTACTGCAGCCGCCTGAAATTCAGCATTTTTTATGCATAAAATTGGTATTATGTATCTCCATAGCAACTGACATTATGCCCATACAACTTGATATGAAATTATTAGTATTTCAATTCAAAACTTTCAAGTTACCTAAATACAGGACATTCCATTAAAAAAAAGTAAGTTTGATACTTCACACTTTTTTGAGCTATCCTGTACAATAAAAACAATTTTAGCAATGTGCACCACCTTCGTACTTTTAACTTTTATATACGCAATATTGTATACACAATATTTATGTAACTCTCATAGTTTTAGCAATATCTTCCAACCTCCCCCCCCCCCATCGTTGCCAAATCCTGTATATAGTTTACCGTTATTTTAGCATAGCTAGAAAGGTTTATTGTTCCTTCTTTTAAATAGTGTAAAGTTTACTTTTTTGTTATTTTTATATAAATTATATAGCAAAAATAGCGGTTCAATTTGCCTTTTTACGTAAGTATAGTGTTAATTTAACTTGTATCATTTATTTGTTGAAATCGAAAAGAAAATCAAATAGAAAAAATCAATTTTTATTTTTTACCTCTTTTATTCTAAATATCTACTTCCCTAGCAGCACACTATATACCAAGGATATTAGTTAGTAATGTCTATGGGATAAATTAATGTCACACTTTTAAATATTGGCCATATATATAAAAATACATCAATACTATATCTGTTGCCGATCTTACCTAGATGTTAACCGCAGATATCTGCTGAATATATCTTAAAAATATCCCTCAGATATTTTTGAAGGATGTATTCACTATATTAGCAATCGGTATTCGCCAGATATAGGTCGCGTACATCTGCTGAAGATATCATGCAAATATCCGCACTATATTGGCAACCAATATGCTCTAGATGTTAACCGCGCACATCTTCTGAATATATCTCACCATTATCCGCTTAATATTTGTAAAATGTGTATACACAATATTAGCAAGGAATATTTTCTAGATGCCAGTCGCCTAGACCTCCTATATATATCTTACAAATATCGGTAATTTATTTATAATAGGATGTACACCGTATATTGCCAAACCATCTAAACTGAGCGTCCCGTGCAATTTTATTCATTTCGCTCGCTATTGGGAAATTGATAACAGTAAGAGAAATGAGATTGGTTAAATTAGACAAGTTGCATAATTTAGGATTTTTCAGATGCCGTTTACTGATTTGTAATTTGCTGGGTACTTCCTGAAATGTCTTGAAAAACAACTGAAAATCAATTTTTGTTTCTTCAAATATTCCAATATTTAAAGAATATGTGTGAAGCTATACATTTTTTTTCTTTGAATCGTGTTCTTATACATGTTTTTTAAATGTTTGAAGAAAACAAAAAACCCAATTTTCAATATTTCATAAACTAGTGAAAAATTAAAAATGCATAGACGGATTTTGGAAAGGCCATAAATTATGCAACTTTTTTCTAATACAACCAACGTTTTCATTTCTCATCATTATCAAAATATCCCAGTAGTGAGCTAGATAAAAAGAATCGCTCGATAGCCAATAGTTACTTTGATTTATTTGACTTGTCTGAAATATCCTGTTTATGTCTCTTTGCACTATCAACTATATGTTTTTTACTAGGTGCTGTTCAGTTGATATTAAAAAACTGGCGTTAATGCTATTTGCTTTTTATATAACACAGTCTATTATAATATGTGGGTATAAGAAATATAATAACATTATATTCTTCATTAAAATTGTTACACTAATTGTCAACAACATTTATTAAAGTTTTGTACACATATATATTACATTGCAGTTTGCCTTAGCGTTCTATCTTTGGAATTTGCTAGATATAGAGCTACGGATTTTCGGATTTCCACCTCAGTAGTAGTGGGGTATCTGTGCCTACTAGCATCTGAAAAAAATACATAATATGCATTAATTTGAAGTTTACTTGGTTCATTTTACAATTTTCCCACATACACCAACCATTGTGTTACTATAATATAATATTTAGAAAAACAAGCAATGGAAATTCATTACAAAAATGGGAAAAGTGCAGCAGTGGCAAAATTTAATTATAAAATCAAATAGGCTTTGTTTCGGGTGCCACTAACTACGGACTGTTTCCAAATTACCGACGAAAAATGGGTGTAGGTACTGATTATGCAGAAAAAGAAAAAGAGAAAATATACCTAGTTCCGGAAATTCTTTCTTAGGAGTGACACTCTGACTCAACGGTTAGCGGACAATTATACTACTCATTTAACATTTTATATTTATTTATGTTGAATAAGTGCTCCATAGTGTCTTATGTGAAGGTCACATCAATCTGTCCTAAAAATCACGTTTTCATTCAAAGAACTCTTGTTGCGAGTCGTTATAATTACAAGAACTTCTGGGTGTTTTTTTAAGAGGTGAAAATAATTTTTAGGATTAGTTCTACAAATCACAGCAACAAAAAAGTTCCAATAAACATAAATTTAAAATTTTCTGGCTTAATGTCTCCAAAAGGTGGAATAATTCCAACAGTTCAGATCTTCCGGATGTTGCAACTCATTCAAAACTATATTTATAGAAACTTTTCTTTTGTTTGCATACCAACAATAACTGCAAATAGAGTTAGACTTCAAAAGGGCAACTTTTTCTTTTTCCCTAGGCCAGAATAAAATGTTGCCGCTTCTGCTTTTGATAGGTTTCCTATTTGCAAGTAGATCGACTTGTGTGTTGTTTCACCCCCTACTAGGTATAATAGCTGAGTCTGAAACACAAAAAAGAAATTCTTAAAACAAAAGATAAGTAAATTTGAATACTCCTATGAATGTACTTAATTTTTATGTTTGCAGTCTATTATTAATAATTGTGCTTACATTTATAGCAGAATCTTGTTGATCAATAGTTCGATTTAATACTACCGTAGCATTTGTAGAAATCCGAACAACTTCAACCTTCCGTGCAATAGTTCGTTTTATAAAGTGACTTTTTGCTTTCCTATATTTAGACGACATGGTTGGGGTAATAGACTAATTAATACTTTTAATAATTAAACTTACCTCTGCTGGTTTTCTTAAACACAAAAAACACTTTTTGAGCACTTCCACAAAATCTTGTAGTTGCAACACAAAAGCTGAAACCAAACTGAACACTAGAAAGAAATTCACCCTGCATTATGAGAAACTCGTAAGGAAGATGCTATTTCTAAGAACTAAGTACCTGTTTTAAGCTGGTTACAAAAGCAGCAGGTAGTTTTCTCTCTTACTCTGTAACTAGGTGCTTTTTAAACGGGAATAAATTTCGGATTCGCTATATGGCTATTCCGTTAAAATATTTTTTGAATGCACTTTTCAATTGTTATGATTTTAGCATTCAAAGTTTTGTTTTAGAAACGTATTATTGCTTGTAGGTAGCATATACATGTACACAGTGATAAAATATTTATTAGAAACTCGAAAAAACTTCTCATTAATCAAATATTTGCATTTCTTATTTTTATCTATGAAAATCTAATGGTCCGCGTATGACAAACAACTCGATTAACATTTGAAGGTAAAAGAAACAGTAAAAGTTAGCAAATATAATAAATAGATCTTCGACTTAAAGAATGATTAAGCAAAAATGGGCCATTTCAATTAATGGCTTTATCAAATACTGCCCAGCCAAGCCCTTAATTATAAGAACACATAATTATTTAAAACAAAAATTATTGTAAACAACAAATTAACTCAAAACTACGATTTACGTTCCCACGTATTATTAACTTAACCTCTTCACTTGCGAACTACGTAATAAGCATACTAAATTGAAAACAGAGAGATTTATATTAAAGTACGTAAGTGATACCTAGGTGATACATTATCAAACTTAAGATGGGTATCAATTAATTATTTATCAATGTATTATACAATAAATATCTACATATATTTCAGTTTTGTAGATTCTGCATATTTTTAGAAATTCTTAATTTGCATAAAATATAAGATTTTTTGCATTCAAATCAAAATGTTATTACTGTTGTTGAAGTAAAATATTTAGGATCACCGGGTATTTCCAAAGTTGGAAATGTATCCTATAAGTCATGTTAATTCGCTATAAGCTTTTAAAAGCATCATCTTCAACCAGGCAAATTCTTCTACAATGATTGCAAGAATTACGGCCATAAGACGTCGTTAGTGATTAAGAAACTTTCACATTCCAGAGCTATTTACTAAATGGTGCCTTTGCTTTTGAAAATTCTTACTTTTTTACACTACCATCATTTTGTAGTACGGTTGTCTGGAGTGTTATGAAAATAATTCAATAATTAATTACAGTTTTACAGGTTTTACTAAATTACACTTTCAGTTTGCTTTATTTAATCATGGGACGTTGAAAGGGTTTTCTTGGAAGATATTCCCGACGAATCTTAGGACAAAAATCCAACGAGAACAATATGTTAGTGTCACTAATTTATTTAAATCTTAAAAATAATCAGATACGAAAGGTTCGTGTACACTAATGCAGATTCCACCGATATACAATGTCATGTACATTCTATACAGGGTGTAAATTAATACAAGTGGTGATGTTAGTCATGAAATTCTGAGTCAAGAAAAATTTTGAATTGGTCTTCATGACCCCTCCGAACGGAAGATAAAAAACATGATTTTTTCAGGTAAAGTACCTTTTCTGTTTCAAATATGTGAAAGTATCTTCAAGGAAGGTTGTTCAAAATATACAATTATGGGTGCACCCAATTATGGCCCCATGCAAAATTTCAGAAATATCGAGCTACTTTTATGGAACTGTGTTACCATAAAAGTACCTACTTCATCTAGTACACACGGTTTGATAAAAGTAAGCCAATATTTCTTAAATTTTGCAGGCGACCATAATTTTACATTTTGAACAACTTTGCTTGACGATACTTTCACATATTTGCAACAGAAAAGGTATCATATTTTTTATTTGCCGCTCGTGGGGGCCCATGAAGGCCAATTAATCATTTTAGTATTAAGATTTTTTACTCAGACTTTTATGACTAACATTGCCCCGTGTAGTTTGCTCCACAAATAATTTATACCCTGCATATTGCATCCCTGTATACAGTAAACATCCTAATTAAATATTGTTTTTAACCCTTTATTAATTATACTACAAATATTGCTTGTATCTTGTATAAATACATTTGTTTGAGAATCTACCGGTGATATCATTCTAATATTTGCAATATACAACACAACCAACTCAGTTCAAAATATACATCAGATATCCGTTATTAATCGGAATCCAATATCCGTTACATCTAATTTATAATATCCTCCTAATATATGGGAAATCTCAGTTAAATGTAAACATTTTTAAATATCTTAGAGATGTTGTTTGCATATATCTTTGATATATTGCTCATATCCCATTTTAAAATATCATGCTAATATCCATTATATCTCACATTATTTTAGTGACAAATAATATCACATCTACATTACAGAAATATAGTATGTATATTTGGTGCTGCTAGGGTTAGTACCATCCCATAGTAGGCATTACCTACCTAAACTATTAGTTTAGCCTTACTGTTCAATACACAAATATTAGTTGACCCCCCCCCTTTAGGAAGTTTCTGAATCCGCCTATGGCGTTGCAAAAGGAATGTTAGACACCCGACGTGTTTTGTCAAACGATGCCGAAGGTCGAGTTTGACATCTCATCAACACTTCAATTTTGCAACTTGTGTCATAAATAGCTATTATATAGGGTGTATCTAATCGGTCGTACAAAAAGTACACTTAAAACTAAAACGAAAACCTAAGAACCAATTTTATTTACTTCCCTCATCTAAAAGACGAAGAAAGTATTGTAATCACTAAAAAATCACTCTCCGAAATTTCTTCACATCTTCACGTTTCAGTGTCCCTACATGACAAAAAACAGGTTTTCTCAATTTTGTCTGTCTGTTGTCGGTATAACTCAAAAACAGTTGGTTAGAGAAAGACGATATTTTGTATGCAGATTCTGTTTCTACCTGGTATGAAACAGAAAAAATTTTGGACAAATATATACAGGGTGAGCACCTTAAAAAATTAAATTTTGTTTATTTTTATTTTAACTGAAAAATAGATAAAAGCAGCAATTTGCACATAGCTCAGACTTTATCCTTTATCGAAAATGGAACTCAACAAATACAAGGTAAATGCTGCAAAAAAAAGAGGTCTATGAAGAATGCTTTCTTTTTAAGGCAGCCGCGACGCAGTTACGCGAGAAGTGCTTTGTGGAACATGTAGGGACTAAGCAATGTGCTTGTGAGATGTTGCCAAACGTTATAATCGCATATGCAGCTGCTGCCGGTAATGTTTTTTATTTGAAAATTGATGTAATTTGCATTGCCAAGTGGTTCTTTTAATTGTTTCAGTGTTATTAGAAACGTGAATATATTTTTACCTTTAGTTTCCTTTAATTTTTAAAAATATTACTGTCACAACGTCCACTCGCGATTTGCAAGAAAAGGTTTGAATAAAGCCCTTTACAGATTTTTCTATCTGTTGTACTTTTCTGGTGAAAGCCATTCAACGCTGAGAATGAACACTTGTTATAATTATATAATAATAATAACAAATGGCTTTACTTTCTTAGAAACAGCATAGCAAACATGTACAAAAAGAACATTTGTCTGAGCAGTGTTAATAAAATTAAGGCGCGAATCGTTTTATATAATTTAACCAATTGATTCTTTTTGTTCTAGTTCTTTTTTTGATATTCAACAGAAAAATCTGTCTTGACCACGCTGCATACTGTAAAAGACTTTATTATTTTATCTGGTGTGCCATTACAGATGAATAGCATACCTACTTATTATCTGTAACGTTGCCAGTTTTACGAATCTTAAATTGCTTATTCTTTAAAAAATACTCTGTAAAATGGAAAATGGTTCTTAAGTTTTCATTAATTTTTAGCAGCAGAATATTGTAGTGCATTTTTTGGATGATTGATTAGATATACCCTGGATAACGTGTGACTAAAGAGTGTTTTCTTCAGACAAGTGCCGTTTAGAGCATGAGCATTAGCAAGTACTATAAAGCTCACAAGTGGGAAAAACCCACCGTTGTGATTAGTTTTAAAGGTACATATTTTTTATAATACTATTTCCTTAACTCTTTCAACTTTTAATTAAATATAAATAGTGATTTTTTTACACCTCTAAATAGTACCACACATTACTTCCGAAAAATGTCAAATAATGACATCTTAAGATCGAATGCACTCTTTTTTGGTCGAATCTACTATTTTCTGCGTTGTTTAAACTAATTATTAATTATTACAAAATTGAGTTGAGTTTTATTATTTTTCCGTGTTTTTCAATGAGACTATCTTTGTATATCATTACATATTTGCTTACGAACACAGAACTTGAAGTTTATGTTTTAGATTACACTAGTTTGTGTTAGCCTTATAAAAATAACCTAGAAATAATATCATCAGAGCTAGAGTTAACCAGACACGCAAGTGATTCCCCGCAGTGGACACTACATGCGTTTAGCCAATGATACGCCTTCAATAATGCAGTGAAGTTTCTGCCAGGCCAAGTGAAATTTCACTAGATATAGTGTTTTCTTTCAATTTAGTGACTACTTTTATCAAAATGCCCATTTCAAATGATTTTGTAGCAGTAAAAATGCAAATATTATTTTTAAATTCGTATGTAATATTTACCTGTTTAAATTTCTCGAAAAATGTTTGTGTTCATCTTACTAGGTCAATTTTGTTGCTCTCTAGTGGTAGGCAGGCAAACAATAATTCTTAGTTGTCAATAGAGGTGTCTAAAACTGTTCTGTTTAGGTTATTTACAGCTTAATGCCAGTTTAGACTATAAATAATCTGCACCTGCGCATGAGCTTTTTACGTCTTTTTACGATAAAGGAAGTAGGGAAGATCGGGGTAATATGACGAACGGGGTAAGATGACGAAGAGGTTTTATTGAAATACCAAAAGAAGTAGACAAAACTGAATACTAGCGCTATCTAGTGAATTGTATCTAGGACTAAAATGTGTAGGTAAAGTAATATTTTAAGACGCAGCTAAGTCACATAACGATAAAGTTTGTTTTTCAATATTGCGGTATAATTTTGTAGTGAACGTTTTTAGTGTTTTCTGGATTATTATCAGGTAAATTAATATGTTTATTAAACTGCATGAATTTGTGTAGTATCGTCATGTGATTTTAATTTATTGTTGCTCGTGTTTATACCTAATCTCAACAAAGCATTTTTTGTGTAGGTCGGGGCAAGTTGACGGAGGTAAAATGACGAACCAAACAGTTCAGACACGTGCAACTAATCAAACGATTCACAGTTGTCCAGGATGTCACGAAACTTATCAAGAACCTTCTACTGGACTAGATTCAATGTTTAGCTTGTTCAACATAATGGCATGAAAACTGTAACCGTTATGGAGAATGTGGTCAGTTTGTGTGCGATTTCTGTTAGTAGTCATCTTACCCCTGTATGTTCGTCATCTCACCTACGGGTTGGGGTAAGATGACGAAATTGCAAAAGATTCTTATTTAATTTTTTGTTACAAAACCTTTTAATTTATCTTATTAAAATAAATATTATTTAGAAGCTTATATAGCATTCTATTTATATATGTAATATTACGTTCTAAATAAATTTCCTTGTACTCAAATATTTCCGTTTTCCTTACTATTGTCATCTTACCCAGATCTCCCCTACTGGATTCACCCCAAAAATTATAAATTGAGTTTTTAACAGATCTTTACGTTTTAGAGTACCCTGAACATGTTTTTGTTCATTGATCTGTCTGTGTGTGAACTGAATATCTCAAAAACGAAAAGAGGTATGACGTTGAAACTTCATACACAGTGTCCGCCAAAAGGTCGGCATAATATGAGAAAACATTTTATTTTTGATTTTTCAAAAAAAACTTTTTACGTCAATAATTTGTGCTTGTCTAAAAACCTATTTAGTCCCTATCATATATACCGAGTGATTTTTACTTCTTTAGAAAATTGAGTTTTTCAAAATTGTCAAAATCCGGAGTGCTATTTTTCGGAAACTAAGAAAAATTTCAATGAGATTTTTTTAAAGTGTGTTATTTTTAGCGAACTGAACAATCTCAAGGCCAGAATATTTTTGTAACTTTAGCTAAAAATTTATTTTTTATATATTTTTTTAAATTTCACATATTAAGACTTAATATTAAAATTCAAATTTTTGTATGTGAAAACTTTAAAGATTTATAATTGGAAAAAATAATATAAAATGTTAATTACTTCTTTAGATTTTTTATTATTTACCGAAAAGTAGTATGTTTGCATAATTTCTACGTTTTTTATGCAAGGTGCTTTTTAGGAGAAATATTTTTCAATTCTAATTAATATCTATTTAAATGGCTTCAAGAAACTCTAATCTAGCCCTGTAAATAAATTACTGTTACAAAAATCCTGTAAATGTTCTTTTACAGTTGTCTAAATGAGGAGATGTAATTGTATGTTGTGTGCTTGTATCACACCAGATTTTTATTTTTAAATACATGGTAGCAACTGCTTGTTTTGCGAAATATGGTATGCACTTTTTCCGCCAATCCTTTAATTTTAAATGTAGTGAAATTTTAGTAAGATTTAGTAAATGTTAAGATTTTAACCTGGCAACACTGATACAGAGTGGTCACCAGCTGTGAACAGTGAACTCAATCACAACTGCACAATTGTCATTCACTTGCATGTGTAAAACAGAGATAGGGATACTACACGATCATTCCATCTCAGTCTGTCGCCCCTGACACAGTTTTGCGTTCTTTGCGCACGCGACGGGTCCTTTCCAGTTACGTTAGAGTTCACTGGCTGTGAATGGTAGCAAGGCGTAAAGCGTGTGGTGTGTGATAGATAAGGTAATGTTTTAGAACCGAGATTGTACTAAGATCATTCATATTAATAGCCAACAGGGGATACAGAAGCAGCCGAAGGTACAATTTAGATACATTTATTAGGATTTAACTGCTTGCTAGCGTTATATTGTCTTCAGTGTGGGGCAAATTTTACACCCGCGGTACAGAATGTATGCGTTTTTGCACATAATTTTACTTTCAAAAATTTTTCGTTTTGGGTCACATTGCCCCTTCTCTCGATTGGTAGAAGATACACGACATACATTTATTGATCATTATATTCCGTAATAATTTCCCCGTCGTTTTCATATTGCGTCATTATTGACAGTTGTACATCTGCACAGAGCATTAAAACAGATATCAACAAAACGCTGAATGTGGATTTTCTTCCTCAAAATTTGACATAAACGTATCAGCTATAACCAATTCAAGTAAGCAAAAAAGGCCGCAGAAGATGCACACGATACACGCAAGCAACAGCTTATAGAATTTTAGGCGTAAACTTAACTTGTACTAATTTGAGGTTATGTTCCCCGATTTATCCTTAGAAAGGTTACCTCAAATTGCCGTAATAATTAAGTTCTGATAGCTTTGGACGAATATTGAACAAGTAAATGCTAGTCTCTATCGTAAATTTTAACCCCCCCCCCGTTAAACATAATCTATCTCGTCTGCAAATAACATCAATTTTACATTTTCCAGGTTTATGCAACATGGATGACAAAAATAAGAAGAAGGGTGGCAACAAACAAGCTCCTAGTGAGCAAGCTCTTTGTCTGCAGGGACTGTCGATTACCCACAGTAGTGCTCAGTCAGTCAACGAAAAGGTGAAAGTGGCACAGCCGAGCAAACAAAGTTTTGAAGCCACAGCTGATGTGAAGGAGACGACAAACGCCAAGTCTGAAGTTTCAGCTGCTGCGCCTGGAGATTGTATATCCATTCACCAGCAAAAGACAGACAACGCTAAAGATGTAAATAGAGAAACGAGGGTTGTCCAAGAAGAGCATTTGAATCTTGAAGACCAAGAAATTTTGCAAAAGAATGATGAGGTGGAGTTTGAGAAGGGTATGTACCTACCTGTACCTATTGACAAACTATAGTTTTTATCGTGCTTGTTTGTACATGTAAGCAAATATTTGATATTAGAACTAAGTTCTGAGCAAAGTTTCTTTCTAAATAGATGTCAATTTTAGTGGAAGTGATTCTAATATATAACTAGAGAAAGTAAATTTTAATTGTTGCGCTCATTTATTGTACAAAACTTGATACAAGTACTCTATAAAATTTACAGGTTTATGTTTCCCATTGGACGCTATACTAGATTTTTCTAATAAACTTACAAACATGTAAACATCGCTGTGTGATGTCAAGCTAACTGCAAACACACAACCTTGACCCGTGAATATAATTTTCAAGTTCATTACAAAAGTGAAGTTTTTATAAAACACAATAGAGTTAAAAAGCAATGTAAAGTGAGAAGTATGTACGTATTATTGATAACCTCATTTACCGCAGTACAATGATCAACTTGCCCCGGATTCGGGATACAATGTTGGAGCGTGCCTTTTGTGCTTACGCAGCAACCATTGTGTGAGGTGGGTGTCATGGTAATGTGTTGACCTTGTTACTCTATCTCTTAGGTCTGTGGTTTCGAGTAGACAACAGTTAATTTAGTGCCCAACTGTGAATGGTCTCACCAAGCCCGATTCTAATCGCCAAGGCTGCGGAAAAAATCTGGCCCTTGCAGGATTCGAACGGAGGGCTTGCTTAATGCATGTCTAGCGCCTACCCAACTGCGCTACGCGGCTTCTAAAGTGAGAACTTTGGTGATAATATAAAGTGAGGTCTTCGCGTAATCAAATAAAGACGAAACTTCTGTAAATTTATGTGAAGTGCCACCGCGGATAAGAGGTTTCCAATGAATGTACGTCACATAGCCAAATGTAATTAGCACATTTTGTAAACACATTGTAAACTCGGGAAATAAAGCAGTCCACACACGAATAGACCATTACAATGAAAAACAAAGTACAAAGAAGAGATAAATATTAAATATAAAGCAAGAGAAAATGGAAGAGGAAATTAGAAAAATAAGACAGCAGATGCAAGTGGAAAAAGAACAATTGCCAGCAGAAGTAATGAAAATGGAGTTGTATCTGTTAGCAATCAGAGCAGAAATGAGATGAAATTAGCAAGGAAGAAGAAATGTATCAGGAGATAGAAGATATGACAAACAAGTTACAGAGGATGACAATAAAAAAAGGAAACAGTAGAATAGCAGACGAAAATATTAAATACTGAGGAGACTTACCTACCAGTAAAGAAAATATGGCAATAAGAGCAGATGTCAAGAAACTGGGAAAGGGCTATAATTATACCGATACTGCAAAATGGAGATCTAACAGAATGCAACAACTGTAGAGGCATATCACTATTAGATGTAATATAGAAAGTGAGATGGTCACCATAATAAAAAGAAGAGTAGAGGCGATAATGGAGCCACAATTAGAGAAATACCGGGCAGGTTTTATAAAAGGAAGGGGAATAAAACCAAATGTTTACAATGAAGAAAGTGTTAACAACCTGCTATGACTACAAACTGCCTGCATTAGTATTATGTATAGACTTCAAAAAGCATACGATACCGTGAAAAAGGGAAAACTGATTAGAAGCATGCAAGAGTTTGAAATACCCCCGAAACTAGAGAGACTAGTACACATAACACTAAAGATGACATCAAACAATGTACGAGTAAAGAACCAAGTATTCGAAGACTGAGGTCAAAACAGGATTGAAGCAAGGAGACCCCCTGTCAAGTTTGCTTTTCAACATAGCACTTGAAAAAGTAATGAGGGATGGAAACTTAAACCTTGCCTAGCAGCTTTTACACGTTTACTAAAAATCAATTTTAGACTGTTCAGGTTGATTCGCTTAGGAGTTGATATGCTCTTACTGTCACTGCCTCACTGGACACTGTGAACATGAGAGTTGGTTTAAATTACCTATAACTTTTTTAAATTGACTATGATATTACAATGTACATAATAAACACTCAATGCATTTAGCATTTGAACGAATGTTGCCATCATATTTATCACAAGTACCGTCTTCCTATTTTGACTTTTTTTAAATTACAGTTTGCAACAAATTGAATCTTATAAATGAAATAATTGTTTTTAGTATTTTTTTTATTTTTGACCACCCCGTTTTTTGAAATTTAGATTTAAATGTGAATTTGGGATTTTGTAAAAAATATCATTTTACACAAAGAATATAATGTGTTTGTCAGATCAATAATGAAATAGTTATTTATGCACAAGGGCGTAAAACAGGCGTTTTTGGCCTGCCATGTGAAAGTTATAACACAAGATGCAAAGCACCGAAGGCTATTACACGACAAGAACCAAAGATGCTGAGGTGCATACAAAACTTTATGTAGCTACAATGAAAATTGTATTTAAAAAGGAACGCCAGATTATACGGTATCCGCCAAAATAAACAGTACCGAAATCTACAGCGCTGAGGAATTGCTCATGCAAATTGCATTTGTCATATTTGGCTTACTTGTCCTTAGTTGTCACTTTGACATTACGTTACAGTTAAAATTGTTGCTATCATGGTTCTTTCAACTGAAGAAAAAGTTTTTTTAGTAGAGCATTATTTCTGGTTATACAGAGTTGGAAGAAATGACGGCCCAAGTTTAAAACAGGTCTCAGAAAAATATCAGCAACAGTTTAACAAAGCAGCCCCCAGTAAAGCTGTAATGCTAGCGGTTGTTGAGAAATTTTGTCGCACTGGTAATGTGTTATGCCAACGTAAAGGCTCTTCGGGTCGTCGAAGGACAGTTTGTACTAACGATAATAAAGGACCTGTGTTTGACCAGGTCGTACACTCTCCACAAAGAAGCCTTGTATGAACTGCACATAAACTGAAAATTAGTGAGACATCTACACGTCGTATGTTCAAATCTATTGGCGGTTATCCTTAATAGCTAATAAATAAGTAACTATTTTCGATACTTTATTTTTGGCGAATACTGTATAATATTGTTGCCAGTGAAAACCAAAAAGTTTTTACAGTTTTTAAGTAACTAGTACTTTTGTAATTATGGTTTTTATGGAAACTTGGTTATAAATAACAACTAGAATGACGTCAGCAGGTAAAAATGAATTTTATTGCCGGAGGGCAAAAGACTTGATTTACGTCTGAAATGAAGTCTAAAAACCGCCTGTATATTGATCTGATCGTTAATAAATTTTCCTTTCTCTTTTTTTGATCAACAATAATGTATTTTATAAGTATTTGGAATAGAGGTGGACGATCCGGTGATTTTGTAGGATTATAGAGATCGGTGGCTGCTATTTGTCAATCACCCTAATTTTAAATGGTGACCGTGATAACTGTTTCCGTATATTCCAACATTCTCTGGATCGCTGTTACAGTATGCACCTCAGCTGGCAACAAACAAGTATTTTGTTCATGGCGGTGTTGTTAGTCACTGGCGTGACTGTCCTTATATATGGGGTTTCACAAAAATTTATATAACATCTTTAACGGGTTGTGAAAATTTTCTTTTTATAACATTTTTATATACACCCCAAATCATGTTCAAACCTAATTTAGTTTATAGGCTTAAATAATGTGTAAATTTCTAAACCTTAATAATGACACAATTGAACTAATTTACGGTCGCAATTCAAAATAACCGAATGTCTGCTTAGATTTTTATCTATATTAATCCATATAAACTTGGAAGGCTGAAAAAGCTAAATGTGCAGGTATGTCGCCCTTGTCAAACACTTAGCTCTCCTTGTCGCAGAGCTGTGCAGTACTTGAGTACAAGTACTCAGTAACTGTACTCTGACTACTTTTAGTGTACTCGGTATTCAGTTCACAAATACATTTTTTAAAATGTACTTGTACTTGTATTTGATGCATTTACTTGTATTCGTGTACATATCCCTGTAGTCGAATACATTTTCTGGTATTCGAATAGATTTACGTGTACTGGAATAGATTTATGTGTACTTGAGTACATATCCGTGTACTGGAATACACTTTCAGGTACTCGAGTACAAGTACCTAAATTAATGATATGTTCTTAATTACTAGACTAGGTAGTAAAAGCATCATTAACGAAGTTCTGCGCTGTATTCAGATCTCATCGACCACTTAGCATGTGCGTTTATAAAAAGTATAGTATTTACATGAATGTTAGATGTTTTGTGGAATGATAAAGAGATTAAATTACTTTTATTTTTTATTTTATGATTTGTAACGTACAGTTTTTGATGTACAAAAAGAAAACGTGTTCTTTTTATACAATATTATAGAAAAGTTCTTTCATTTATTTATGCTTGTCATCATTGGCAGCAGTAGAACGATTATTTTCATTCGCAACACTGGTAAACAGACCACTTTGCCACGCCCTGGCAGATGACAATTTTGAAAAACGTGTTATTTTGAAAGCCAATAAAATGGAACTTTAAAAAATTTTGTGTTTTGTTTTTACCATTGTTCTGCCATTGCATTCCTCTGTACTCAGTACTCTGTACTTGTACAGGTATTTGAATACTTTCATTGTGTACTTGTACTAGGTACTCGATTACATTTTAAGTAAAGTATTTGTAGTCGGTACTCGAGTACCTTTTGTTTGTATTCGGAACAGCTCTGCCTTGTCGGCATCTGCCAAATCATATTTATATTTGGTTTTTATCTGATTTCTCTGGCATTGATGAAATGATTACTATTTTCTTTTAACAGGTTTCCAGCAACATACATTACGCAGGGAATGACCAAATCTGAACTTATTAAAACAACTACAACAAAACTTATATTGAAATAGTATACTACAAAAAATATAAAATTTCTAGACAGAAATCATATTAAAAGCAAACTAAAGTGATGAACAGTTCCTTCATGGCTTTCCATGTTTTATTTTGCGGGACAGTGTCAGAGGCTGATTTGAGGTCAAGGAAAGCAATGTGTAAATGTAAAATCGAATCAAAATTAGAAATTCAAAGTTTGAGTTTTAAATAAACAATTCGTATTTTTAGTCAAAATTTGAACTGCGAAGAAAGAGCTTATTTTTATAGGAGGCAAACCACACACTTCTAGACAATTATTATGACATTGATAAGAATTGAACAAATTTTTTTGACTGTAGTTTCTGTTCTCAAACGCATGAAGCATTATTTTCTGCTTATTGTTTCTATAATCTTTAAACTCTAAACTCCAAACCATGACAATTTTTAATTTTTACATGCTTTAGAACTTGTTTCAACTGTGTAAGTAAAGCGAAAAGCAGTCTGCAGCAAAACTGTCAAAATGCATCTGGAAAAGTGACAAGCTTGATTCTTTACTTTTTTATAACACTAACTATTATCTGATACAGTTTCAGATAATCCAACAGATTCTCACCAGGAGAACTACAGATTAGAATCTTGCCAACAGACTCAAGCAGTGGCAACCCAGCTGCTTTCGAGCGGTCACGGGAATTATTGTGGCCAAGGTGATAGAGAGTATGAGGAGTTCTGGAAATTTTATAGGTCGCACAAGAAGGATTCCTTTAAAAAGGTCAAGGAAATACAAAAGGACCTGTTTAAGATGCCTCCCGACTATGCACTCGCCCACTGTGTTGCTGAAGACATGGCCATGGGAAGCGGAATTGCTGTGCAGTTTAGGTAAGTACAGAACTTTGAAATTAAGAATATTTAAAATTCAGCCATGGAAAATAAATAGTTATTTTGTGGTGTAATGCTTAGACAGTGCTAGCCTGATGACAAGTAATAAATTCTAAAGCATGCAAAGGTATTTATTTTATTATCCATGGCCAATCTTTATGTATGTGTTCTGTGATCCTCTTGTATTTAAAGTTGAGTTACATGAATTGTCTCTTATTTATTTATTTTAAATGACTTCAGCACCGTGAAAATACCAATAAAATATCACAAACTGCTGCTTCAATCCATTTTTTCGTGGGCTTTTAGGACTAACAAATTAACATTTTTTTTCTGTTGCACTTTAGAAGATATTGTTTTTATTCAAACGGGTGACGATAGAAATATACTTTTCTCAGATTAATCAGTTATATTTATTATATAATAACAAACAGGGTGGTACATCCAATACAAATACTAGAGCTTTGCAGTATGTCATCTCTAAACATCGGATCAGACCATAATATGACTTTGGTTAAATTTCCTATAAAACACCAATACCTTGATAGCGGATTTAGATTCGTTAGCTATATTCTCTAAAAATCGATTGTCTACGTGGGTACAATTGCTGATTGGCTATCTCAGTAGAAACAACGTACAGTTCCTCATAAAATACTGTAGCCTAAAGGCCCTTGAGCTACTGGTTTTTAGGAAATAAAACGCTTATGAAAGTTAATTAGACATATGTTATAAGAAACCAAAAATCATGGACCCCATTTGCTTACTGGCTATTTATGCAGTGAGCTTCATAAGAATGATTGGCCAGTTACACTTAATTAATAACATAATTACACCCTGGAAGCCAAGATATACCTAGAGCAACCCCTGTATTAAGTTTGTTAATAAATACCATAAATTCTGACCTGATATCCCGTGCCGACGGCTCGCATGGGGAAGAAGTTTTATATATTTTACACGTCGCCCGGATAGGTTAAGAAACCGAAAGTGTGATGCTGAAATTTGGAAATCTCTGACCTCCGTCTCAAATGGTCGTTGGCGGCTGGCACTTATCACATAGTTTTAAATAGGATTAAATTTTGAACAAGTTAATTTTTATATGCGAGGTACCAACGCACCTTAGATTAATTAGCGACTTTACATCCCGGAAAGAACTGAACGCCCCTGCTTGCGCGTTTTCCAAGGACACTTTTCAAAGCCCCCTCGTTTGTCCCTGCTTGGTATTTCGCCTTTTGTTGTTTTGCCAAATTGCTTTTTTCGATTCGCCTGCAAAAAAACTTGCATACACGCTTCTCACAAACACTTGTTCCTGATAATGCAACTATGCTGTTTCCAGCTTTCTTCCTTGAAACAATTTGCTTGCCAGTGAAGATAGAATTTCTTTGAGTTTCTCTGCGTTCTGATTTCACCTCTGCAACCGGACGCAATTTAATATTTAGGATTGCTACATTGTATTGCGTTTTAAGACTGTTAATTATGCATATTGGCTCCTAACTTATGTCTTGCCTTGCTTACAATTTTTCATTTAACTAATAGCAAAGTTTTGGGGTTTGTTACAATACTGAAGTTAATTAAATAGAACTGAGAAACACCAACGAATCATTTAATCACAACAAGTGTATCCAGATAACATAGAGAATTTGCAAACCCAAAAGTAGTCCTAAAAGCACAACACTCTAAAAGAAAGCACACAAAGCTAGGTAGCAGTAACATAAGCAAGAAGATGTAATAATTGTAATGTAATAATAATAGATAATAAATAATTGTATACACAGCCCGCACAGTGTACATAGGATTATTTAATAAATATCAGGTGCACCTCAAAACACATAAGCTTGAATATTACTAGCAAATATGAATTTATAACATTCTAAGAAGTATAAAGACAGACTACTTCAATTAGAGCCAACAAACAAATTAAAAGTGTTGCCGGGACTAACAGGCTCCGAGAATGAAAATCATTAGCTGTATTAGTTTAAGAGTTCAAATGGGCTCTGAAGGGTATCCATTGAGATTGTTAAGCAAACTATGAATGACAGCAAGAGTTTGATAGCAAACGTAAACCCTACGGGGTTCTGAGGGAACCCAGGCAGGACTTGCTTGTAACACAGTGAGGCAAACGCAGGTTAGGAGAGTACTAAATAGGGACAGAAAACCTCGGGACAATCTTATGGACTTTACCCAAGCACGCAGTTGCACTGTACACCAATTCAAAATTCAAATAGTGTAAAAATAGTAGAACAATAGACAACATTACATCGGTTTCATCGTTGAACTACAAGGCACCAATTAGCTCTAGGTCGTCAAACGTACAGCACGATAGGAGGACGAAGACTAGGCAAGGTCTATTACTCTGGCAGCTAAATAAGAGGCCTCAAAATCGTTACTTTAATTATAGGGCAAGGACCCCATGTGCAACGTCGATCATGCACCATAGATCCAAAATTCAACCAGATCGAGCTAATTTTCTTGTAAAGCTATATAAACT
The DNA here is from genome assembly GCA_940337035.1 of Agriotes lineatus. Classification (NCBI taxonomy): domain Eukaryota; kingdom Metazoa; phylum Arthropoda; class Insecta; order Coleoptera; family Elateridae; genus Agriotes; species Agriotes lineatus. The sequence goes on from CALNHX010001429.1 coordinate 177,721, forward strand.
TGGAACTTGACAACTTGAAAAATATGCAACTACCTGTGAAGACGCTAGTAACTCCAGAAGGAGCCTGAAACTAGACCGTCCCCACCATAGGGATCAAGACTGCTCGTTGTTGCTAGATGTAAATGCTGCGACAGCGAGCAATCCTGTAATGATCCATTGCAAAGAAGTTCCAGTTTCAAGACCCCCCCCCCCAAAATTACCTAATATCCGCACAAGGCAACCTCCTCGCCCACCACTGACAACTTCCTGAAAAGCCTCCGGGGGAGAAGCCAGACCAAAAACCAAAAAATACTCTTCCCACGAACAAATCACAAACTCGCCCAAGGATAGACAAAAATCAAAAATTTTTACTGAGAACAGCTAGGGTTCTTTTTTTGACAGCATACGGGGAGAAGGCAACCCCGGAAAAAGAGGGTCTAAGCAACCAGAAAAGTGACAGGCAGTGCCAACAATCACGCAAACCCCACACATTCTGATTGAAGGTTTTTCCAGCGCCCCAAATGGCCTGGAGAAGGTGCCTATAATCTGTATCCCACTGACGTCGAAGATTTATTCACTACCACAGAACGCAATCACACAAGTCAGAGAGAAGGGAAATAGAAGCGAAGCATAATGCATTACAATCGTACAAAAAAATCAGTCATTACCGAAAAGCTCAAACACATCAGGTCAGAAAGAGAGAGCTGAAAGATAAAAAACAAGAAGGTGAGGAATGAAGGACCATCCGATTCTAAAAATCCAAAAACAATGCAACCAACAATAAGATGCACCATATACGATCCATGAAATTAAATTCACTGTGACTGAACAGAAAGCCTTGCAATTCCTAAAGAAATACTGAGATCTAATCTTGTAATTAACAACACACCCATAGAGCAAGTAATGAAATTTACGTATCTGGGAATTCATGTATCATGTCACGTTGATCTATACATGGGAGTATGAGAATAAATTAAGAAAGCAGCTTCAATATTGGGCAGCATCAATATCGGACAGCATGTAAGAAATAATCTGGAATACAAAAACATGACTATAGACACTGAAACCAGAGTATATAAAGCATGCATACGCCCATTAATGACATATGCTATTCAATCAAGAGCTGATACTGGAAGAACAAAAAGTATCTAAACGAACGAAATGAAAGTGATAAGGACGATAGCCGGAAAAACATTGTACGACAGTGTAACGTTTCGCCCAGCGCAAACGCGATTTTATAAATTAAAAATTAATTTGCGCGTTCCCCCTTGCCTTGCACCACGTTAAGTACCGGAGCGCCGTGCCGAGAGCACAACGTGACGTCACCGCGCACAATCGCAGTAACACCACTGCGCACCTAGACCACGAATCCCCGCTCCTGCGACCTGATACGAACCTCTGATTACGTCCTCACCAGGTATAAAAGGAGAAATCGAAGCTCCAACAAGTCAGAATTTCCTAGTATTTTTCCCGAACCTCTTCCAGACCTGATTCCGCTCAGGAGAGCCTCCGGGCTCTTCGAGCATCCTCGAGAATTTCCTAGAATTTTCCCAGTCCTCTCTCTTTGCTTACGCTCTCTCAGGAGTGTCTCCGGACTCCTCGAGAGGACCCCGACCAGTTACCCGAGCTCCTGTACGCTAGGATTGTCGTCAGACTCTTCAGCGTCGTTTTCCAAGCACCTGGACGCTAGGATTGTCGTCAGACTCTTCAGCGTCGCTCCCAAGCACCTGGACGCTAGGATTGTCGTCAGACTCTTCAGCGTTGTTCTCCAAGCACCTGGACGCTAGGATTATCGTCAGACTCTTCAGCATCGTTATCCAAACACCCGGACACTAGGATTGTCGTCAGACTCTTCAGTGTCATTCTCCGAGCACCCAGAGACCTAGAAAGTCTTCTCAGGCCTGACGACGACGACGTCGAACACCTAGTTACAAGGAGAGCTTTGTCGAACTCGCCGACGACGTCCTCCAGAGTTTGGACACCCGGGAGGCCAAGTCGAGCTCGCCGGTGACGATTCCGTCCGTGAAGCAAGTTTCCCGGCACCAGGACATCGACGCAGACGTAATTAAACCTGTTAATTACGTCTGGAATAACTTGGCATCTCCGAAGCCGAGAAACGTGCACCAGGAGGTCCCGCCGAACGAGTCAGAGGCCGTCGTCCATAAACAGCGCATATGTGATCGAAATTCACTTACCTGGGGCAGTAAAACAGCTGGCAGGTAAAACAAATTAATTTCGTCGTCCACCAACTGAACACCTGGAGTTCCACCATTAAACACAAGACGCACTAGGTACGCATACAATTTAGCTCGATATTGACCACAGTTTCGTATATTTAACAATTTCAAGACCGAGTATATTGTTATTGTCCGCCATTACGTGGCGATCCGCTAACCTGTCATATTATCTGTTCAGGTCAGGCGCGATGCCTACACGACACTGGAACTAATGTATATACAAACTGTCCCAAAATAGTGTCACCGCCCGATTATCAGCGAGCTAAACGACCTGTTAGAGGAATTAATTTATTTTTATAAATATCGTTACATTTTATTATTTCATGTGTTTAATACAATTTAATTTAATGTATTTAGTCAAAAATAATTATACAATGGTAGAATGTTGGTTTGTGTTTCATTCCTACGTTACTAACTGAGTTTATCACCTGGATCTTGGCATTTTGAGCTAACCTTGGGAAACCAGTTTCAATCTAGCAGTTGTAGCAATTAAATTAAATTAAACTAGCCCTTCAGGCTACAACAGAATAAGAAACATCGATATTAGGGGAACATGCAAAATCAAAGACCATAAGATGGGTGTGAAGAAGACAAGGAGGTGAATGCGCAAGTGGTGAAAGGGGATAAGTGTGCGGGGGCCTTGAACGCATTTTTAAGATCAAAGGATGTAGCATTCAGTACAAAAGTGACAATTTGCAAGATAGTACTGCGACCCATGCTAACCTACGCAGGTGAGATATGGGTAATGAACAAAGCGGTACAACAAAGGCTCGAGGTGTGGGAAAGAAAAATCCTTAGGAGAATCTACAGAGGAAAACGTAAAGAAGAGGGGAAGATGGGAGAGAAGAACTGACGAGGAGGTGGAAAGATTATATTCACAGCCGAGTATGACCCAGTATATAAAGGCCCAAAGGTTGAGGTGGTTGGGGCACATGGAAAGATAAGAGGACAACAGAATGACAGAAAGCATGATGAAGAAGATGCCTGAGGGAACACGCAAGAGAGGGAGGCCAAGGACGAGGTGGTTCCAAGCAGTAGAACAAGACCTGAAAGAAAAGGACATACAAAATTGGAGAGCCAAAGCCAGGGATAGAAAGAAGTGGAAGGATATTACAAAGCAATGGGTCTAAAAGGCCTGATAAAGGTTTATATATATATATATATATATATATATATATATATATAAGATGGGGCCGAGGAAGAAGAAGACAGTGACAAAAACACGTACAAAGAAATCAAAGAATGTGCAATCACCGCATTGCAAAGATATGTATGAATGAACTACCACGCGGGCACAGACTTACAGAAAGACCACCAACACGCTGGCGAGAAAGCTGGACATCTTCATCTCAGGAACGAGGCTAGCCATAACAGGTCGGTGACGTATGCAAAGAAGAAGAAGCAATTAAATATGAAATTATTGCAAATTTGATACAAAATTCAGTTATCTTCTAGCTAATACAGACTACTATGAAACTAAATAGTCTATACATATTAATATCTAACAAATTGCTTTTTAACAGGGGATGAATCCGCAGCAACTTTTTCTTCCTAACCTTTTTCACAAATGAAATGGTAGATTTTTTTTAAAGAAAACTGGTCAAGTCATGTGTATACAAGAATTTGGTTCGACTGCAGTCTGCGGAGTACAGTCCAAAGAGCCGTGAACCATATAACAGTGTTAGGGTGTCTTTAGGAGGGATGAAAGTTTACGTTTAGTAGATTATAGAGAAATATACAGAGAAAATTAATTAAACTACATTGTAAACACTACATCCTATTGTGTAAGTAGTAACGAGTTCTTGTAACTAAAACCCAAAAACAAATACTCACTTATTAGTAAAATAATAATCTTTTCTGTATAACTCCAGACAATAATTATCAGATATATTAAGTTAAGAGTTAAGTTAGGTTTGTAATGGTACTTTTTTCTGTGCCCTGTACTCTACTATGAATTTGAATTGCCCTTTTTTGCTAGTTAGCCCAGTCGTAGAACCACAAGACCCGTTCTTACCTCAGTGCAGCTAAGGTAAATGTCAATATAGATAGTTCCGGCCTACCCTTTGTCACCTATAACTCTGTAATCATACATCCAAAACCTGTCAGAAACAAAAACCAAACAGTTTACATGAAAATACATATGCTGTGAAAAAAACCTATATGCATGAAAATACATAAAAAGGATACTAAATGGTAATATAAAAATGTTATGTACGATATCACCAGTAGCTAATAAATGTCCACGAGCTTTGCTGAATCTACATGCTTAGATATACCTTAAATAAAGGTATGGCTGTCAATACACAATGCTAAGTCAAAAACAAATCGTACGAACAAGGCGTACCCTCGCTCACACATCCACTTAATGCGGTCCTGCCTCTGGCAGCTTGAAATCAGCTGACGCAATGTGTCAACAAGATTATACCAGCAGTTTGTTCTAAGAACACGCTGATCCAGCAGCATGCTCGTTGCTTTCGGCATGTAATTGCTCGTTGAAGCTATTGCACAGTTTACTGCAATAGCAGGTGATTCCTTATAGTTGCTCCAAATGACCTCTTACATTAACTAGATTGACTACTTCTTTAAAGCTAGAATACCGGTTTTCGGCGATAAAGGATTATCGGTACCTCGGTGTTGATTTCAAGGTAGCTATAGGCTTTCGAGGCTTTATTTCAGCTCATAAATGATGAGGCGTGGACTGCTTTTGACGCATGCGAACACAAACTCTCAATAGCACTTTTTTTAATACTTTTCGTGATCGTTCCTTTTGTTAGGACAAACGCTCCGATCGCCTATTAGTGAGCGACTGACCCCCTGCGCCTCTATGTTTGCTCACAACTTGCCTTGTTCTATTAATAACCACATTCAATAACTGATTCAAAGCTGGTTTGCGCTCACAATTTGACTCACGACACTCGTTACAGGTTTTAAATGCATAATATGTTTTAATCTAATTATTATAATGTAAGGAATACGGTTTGGCTTAAATCTAGCACAGTGATTATTAAATACCAAGATGACACAAACTAGTCCGTTACAGGTATCGATATTACATTTGTAACAGCTTTTTAGGATTTATTTTAGAGTAAAAATATGCTGCGTCAATGTAACCTAATCTAAAGGCTCAGGTTTATGGTGCCAGTACTCTTCCCAGTAGCTAAAAACTAGTACATAAAATTTAGTTACTAGCTTTGTGTAGACAGTTATTGTAATACTAAATCTAGTGTCATTAGTAGTAAAAAACCGAGTCGAGTAAATAGACAAGAGTAAGTGACTACCACCAACTGTACTTACCTTGCACTAAACCCATGTAGACAGGACAATTCCAATTTTCATTAGGAGATCATTGAAAGATGTTTGAGTCATCCTTGTGCAATTTCAATATTCTTCAATATCCTCCAGGGCAAATTCATTCATGAGAAGACTTGAAGCTACATGCGTCATCCTTTCACCAAGCCATTTTCTTAACCACACTCTTTTTCTTGAAAGTAATTCATATCTTAGTATTTCTATAAATTTCTGGCACATTAATTGTATAGCAGTTTTTATTCAGTATTCGTTTACGAGTGCGTTTTATGTAATCACCCATTTTGGAGTTTGAACTGAACTGTCTACTTATGTAAAATACTAACATTCTGTCTAGGCAGAAGCACTCGCTTTTGGTTATTTGGCTGAGTACTGGCACCGTGTAACTGAGCCCTAAGCCATGCATTAAAAATATTAGCCAAGAATACCAAACATTGTTTGATGAGGTCTTTCAATATTATATTGGATACTAAATGTGAACCAGGAGATTTTTTGTCAGATAAACTTGTGATGTATTGTGTACTTTCTGTCAGCGAGGGTGGTACAATTCCAATCAATTCCTGAGCCTTGAAATTATTATTGATTTCTCTCACCTCTTTCAAATTGCTTGAGGAGCATGTTGTGTCATTCGGACACTTCTAGATGTGAAGCAAACGGGTAGGTTTTTTATCAGCTACTCATTCTTTGTTGGTGACTATCAGGGGATGTATAATATTCGGTTATGTAATTAATCTTTTAGTAGCATGCCACATTGCAGCATCACGAGGTTGAAGTTCCTCAATGTATTTGTTGTATTAACTAAACCTATACTTATCCTATTTTTCAGCCATTTCCCGAGACCCAAAAGCCACCAAACCGCCACTTAAGTTTTCTCCGACTGTATCTAGAAGGTTTAAATGTTTCTGTTTGGTTTTGATGAGTCTCAGATGTATCTGCTACATCCACATTATGTTTTTCCAAAAAATCTAATAAAATAGCGGACTGGTGCTTCACTCCATTGGCATTCTAACATAGAATTGTTATGTTATGCTTCTTATTTGAATCCATAATTAGATAATAATGGAAATAATTATGGTAAATGTGGAATGATTAACTCTGTTATCTTTGTTATAGTCGTAATTATCAAATCTGTGGTTTCATGGATGTTTGCAGCACTATTTCTATTACAGTTGGTAAAAGTCTCTGAAAATGTCTGTTATAATTTTGTCTCGACTACTGGCTCTGTTATTATGTATCATAGCTTCTGCCGTAGCTGGTATTGTCCAGGCTTACTGTCTACTATGTCTATTTACAAGTGCAATTTTCCACAGTTAACACACTATGGTGGTACTTTGGGTCATTTTAGACAGTTACTGTAATCATGGATTCCTGTGCACTTAATACATTTAGCAATAGTTTCGACTATGTTCATAGTGCTGGCATCTTTTACATTGCAGAATAGTAGATTTTCGTCTCAGTTCTTCCTCTAATTCTACATACTATAACATCAGCGTTCCCAAGGTCAACTGTGCACTGCATATAGCTACAGCTTTTTACCTTTGATATAGTCTTGCTCCATCTAGCACAGCATATTTTAGTTTCATGAGCTCCGCCTGCAATTCTTCTTCAGTGATACATACTGGAATATTTCAAATGATAACTAATAAATTATCTATTTCTGGGTCGTTAAATGTATAATAATTCTCATTGCATTCTTTTTTCATTTTCTTGTAATTTTAAATTGTATTTAAATTAACTCGTATCTCATATTTTTTTTTGTACCGTCTCAAACTGATTTTTCTTAGTGTTATAGTACTCAAACATCCATCCACCCTTGGTGCTACAGTGTTGTGTGGACCAGGGCCTCCCTTATTCTACACCTCCATTGGTTTCGCTGTTTGGTCGTTCCTTTCCAGTTTCTCACTTGCAGATGTTTTCAGGCGTCTTTTCTTATGTTATCCTTCCATTGTTGGCTTAGTCGCCCTCTTGTTCTCTTTTTTTTCAGCTGTGTTCTGTATATCTTCGGTGGTATTCTTTTTTTCCTCATGCGTATTAAATGTCCTTCCCATTACAGAGTAACTATTTTAATAACGGTAACTAGGTATGCAGTTTTGCATAGATTTGCCAGCCCCAAGTTGTATCTAATTCTCCATCCATCTTCTTCGTTTTTTCATCTTCTTTAGTTATTGTCCAACAATGCTTCCATATGTTGCTACTGGACGGATCATTGTTTGATATATTTTTATTTTTGTGTGGCCGTTAATTGGGTAGGTTTTAGATAGATGGTTTAATGAATAGTATGCTCTGTTGCCTGCTATAATGCTGTGTTGTTCATTTCTTTCATCTCTTTATGGTGCCAGATATTTGAACTCGCTTACTACTTAAAAGTTTTTGTTGTCAATGGTGAGATTTTGCCCTATTTTAAACATAGACATAAGGTTTATGAAAAAACAAAAATTCAACATTTTCCATATTACATTAAGAGGACGTTATTATAATATGACTTTTAGATTAGTAGTCGACTCTTAACATTGATATGGCTTTGATACAACATAAAAGTTACCCTTTTTGCATTATGTTTTTATGTCATTGATGTTAAGTCTATTTTAGACCAGCAGTTATTGTTAAACATTGACATGAAACGGAAAAGCACGTTAAATAGTCGACAACAATGTAGGAAACTTAGGTTTTTTTGTATTGCAATTATAACATCCACAGATAACGTCCTTATTTGGGCATGACTTAAACGTTAAAAAGGCGTTATAGGCTGACGTAGAATCAACCACATAACATTGAAAAACTGGTTGATTATCGAGACACTTCAACGATAATATAACGTTTGCTTCAAAGTTATGTTTCAACGTTAGTTCAACGTGTCTGCGCACAGTGGGCTTGTTTTATTAAGTTAATCAAAATCTTGTAAGTTACGCACAGGAGAGATATTCCTCTGTAGATATTGCACTCTACATGATCTCTCCTTTTTATACAGGGTGTTAATTAAGTACGTAGACAAACGTTAAGGGGTGATTCCTTGTTCAATTCTAAAATAAAAGGTTTATATAAACATGGGACCTAAACTGCTGCGTTTTCAAAATACAGGATGTTGAAGTTTTAAAAATCCCCTTTTTTCAAAAATTTGGAAAATGGGAAGAGGTATTCTAGTGAAACTTGGTGTAGGTTAGTATTTCATAAAGAGGCATCGTTTGGTCAAAATAAATTTAATTTATTTCCGCCAGTGGCGTGCATTGGGGCCTCCTCAGTTACCTTATTTTAGAAAAATCTGGCACACTGCTGTTTTTTATCCAAAAGTTTTGTAGCTATTGTAAAATTGTTTGTTATTAAATAATATTTTTTAAACTGTATTTTGAAAACAAAGCTGTTTAGGTCATTAATGTCCAACGAACTAAATTGTTACTGATTTTTCCGTTTTTCTCGAAAAATGTTTATTCTATTAAAAAAATTAAAGATACATCTTTTGTATAGTTTCAATGGATGAAGCTTAAAAATTTGTCGTATTAGCTAAAAAACAGTGGCATACCAAATTTTTCTAAAATAAGGTAACTGAGGAGGCCCTGATGCATGCCACTGGTGGAAATAAATAAAATTTATTTTGACCAAATGATGGCACTTTATGAAATACCTACTAACCTACACCAAGTTTCATTATAATACGGTCTAAGCGTTTTCAAGATTTTTGAAAAAAAATAAATTTTTGTTTAAACTTCAGTAACATCCAGTATCTTGAAAACAAAGCCGGTTAGGTCCCATGTTGGTATGAACTTTTTTTTATCTTAGAACTGATGAAGGAATCACCCCTTAAAGTTTGTCTACGTACTTAATTAACACCCTGTATGTATATTGGACAGACAATAGACAATAGCAGACAATTCCATTCCGGAAGCATTCTTTCTGTTTTCCATATTTCTTTGATTAAGGTGTGGATGTGTTCTGTGATGGTCTAACCTCAATTTTTGGTTAGCTGCGCCAGTATGTTGGCTACACGTGGGGCTATATCGGTGAAATGTATACACTGGTACTTGGAATTTTTTCATAATTCAAAGTTTCAAGAATGTTGTTGTCTTCTTCAGTTTACATAATACATTACATCTTAAAAATCTGTAAGATTAAAAAATATACATTTTAAAATAAATAAATGAACAATTAACATTCTCAGGTAGGTATATTTAACTTTTAACAAATTTTTGTTTCCGTTATTATATTTTGATATCGTTTTAATTCTTGTGGAATCTTGTTATAATGATATCTCATAACTTTTGGTTTATGATAAAATTCTGTACGGTAAATGTATTAAAAACCCTTGTTGATAAGTTAAAAATGTTATTTTCTTCACCCAATTTTCCGTTGAAATAGTTATTGCACACATTCCATTTTGATGTCTTTAAATGACAATGGATTTACTTTGCTATGAGTTTCAGTATATTAGGCAATACAAAACAATCATCGATTCATTACTTAGTAATTTGTATCCATGTTACTATTTGTTAGCACCTTACCTTGTTACCTGTTACAATTTGAAGTATTTGTTAAAAAATCTGTAATATAAATGTGTTAAAATTTTTATTTAATAAGTTAACACTATAATAACATAAACAAAATGTTTAAAATACGTAATTTCATAGTTGAAAACGGGTATCTGTGACAAATATTGTTGCCTTTCTGGTCTGGGTTGCGAAAGATATGCTTCAGTGACATTTGATGTGAACATTGACGTTTTTTTTTACTTTTAAAGTGTTAGACACATCAATTATAGCATTTAAATCTTTGAATTCTCCACCAAAAAAGAGACCACATCTTAAACCTCTTACCAATATTGACAATTTTGAACTAGTTGCTATTCACAATGTACCTAATATACAGAATGAATGAAAAACGTAAGTTGCAATTTTCTTCCATTTTTCAAAGTAGTGTTATTTAATTTTTAATGATAAAATTGGTGAGATTTAAGAACAGCATATAACTATTAAAGCTTTGTGGGAAACTATGTGAGAAGAAAAATTTTAAAAAATTCCCAGTCTTTGCATACTGTACCACGAAATATAGTGTTTAAATTTTAAAAAAACATCCTCAAAGAGATCTAATGCATTTGCCCTTAAAACAATTCATTTTCTAAAAATCTATGTATGTATAAAACGAGAGGGTTTATTTAAGGTTTTCTAAGAAGGCACATTGATTTTCCAGAATGGATCTATTGAACACTCTTGACAATATCACGATTTACGCACTGTTAAAAAGTAGAAAAGTATCTGTACTTATCTACTAACTTTCGTAATAAATATACTCCTATAATGTCTTAAATATGTCTTCTACTTCTTTAAATATGTCACATTAAAATGCTATTAAGTTTCAAGTATGCATAAAGGTAACAGCACCTACAGTTTATAAAACATCGTCTATGTCATAAAACTGAAATTAATTGACAACACGCTGAGTCATGACGTCAATAATTTAATCACGTGATACTGAAATTTCACTACTAGAACTATGTTTTTTTCATGTCACAGTTTTCCTTCTAACACAATTCAAGCATGCAACCTGGGACGAGGAAACATTGTGAATGTATTATAGGTAAAATTTTTATTTTATTTTCTTCGTTGAGCTGGAAGTTGAAACGTTGGATTGTTTCGTTGTATTCATCTGGTTGAACGCTGTAACGTGTTTGCTCTGGCAAACTATGTTTTATGCATTTAGTTTGTTATCATTGGATAAGAAGTTTTTAGTAGCTCCAATTAATTTAACTGATTCATAGTCATATAATTTATTCTCTGCAAACTCGTACTAAAATAATGTCGCCCGAGAGGGGACTGCCAATTAGATAAGGACTCATACAAAAGATTTTACAGTATTTTGCTGTAATAATATTTAATTGACTACCAGCACTCCGACGACACACGCAGGCACAACGAAGGTCTCGATAGAATCTTTTTGCTCTTTGCATTCAAGTACATCTTTTTTTTATTACGTACTCGGCATTTTTGTTTCAGCTTCTCTTCTTTTTTGTACATAGCCCATTATCCTTATGAAAAAATGGTTCTAAAGCTTTTTTACATTAAAAATTTGACTTCACAAATGTGTCTTCCATTTCAAACAGTTTTTGTCATCATTCTAGTCGAATAACTGATTTCCTTTTCTGCAGCCAGCAGTTTAAAAGCCGGGACGAACTTTACCAGCAGAGGCAGAAAAAGGGAGGTCTGGCTGTTTTAACTATCAATGGACGCTACGTTTATTATCTGGTTACTAAAAAACTATCAAATGGAAAACCCACTATGTACACAATGTGGTCCTCTTTGCGGAAGCTGCAGCAGCACATGGAGGACAACAAGGTGGACAAGCTGGCCATCCCCAGGATCGGCTGTGGGCTGGATCGCTTGGAGTGGTCGGAAGTGAAGGCCATGATCGAGTACGTCTTCTGCAACGCCAATGTGGAGATTACGGTGTGCAACTTCCAGCAGGTTAGTGTTTATCTTTATGCTTTGTGGTCGCTTTTTTGGAGCTTTTGTGTCAGTGTACAGTTTCTTAAGAATGCCAACGCTGGTTTTGTTTGCACAATCATGGCAAAACAAAGCAAAAGCTCAAACAAAAAACAGATCCAGCTAAAGACAAAAAGTACCTTAAACTAGATAAATATCTGAAAAAGAGAAACGAAATAACCAAATTATAGAGCAGATATCGATTGTAAAATTTAAAATTGTTTATATTCCATGTAGTTGAAAAAGTTATGTTTAATTAACTCTCAGTTGAATACCTAATTTGTGCATATTTTTTAATAAAGTATTCAGACGAGTGTATAATCTGTTGATATGTTTCTTAGGATCTTAATGTTTTATGTATTAATTGCTTGCTTGCATAAATGCATTATCTGTCGACTCATGTGAGAATGCTGAAATGGGTTTATCTTGTCTTGCAAATGTCTCGCAAAATTGTTATCACTAGTTCAGTTCCATTGCAGACATCGTGTTTAAAACACTGTACTTTTCGCTTTATAACCAGTAAGATAGTAAATTGAATAAAAAAGATTTTTTTTATTATCTTTTGTCAATCAACAAACATATCTCTAGCACTTCTTATTAGAATTGAACTAACTACATAATTGAAAACAAAAATATTTTTTATTAGATCAATTCAGGGCTGTGGAGTCGGTAAAAAAATTCGATCCCGATTCCCGACTCCAACAGTACTAAAATATTGATATTCCCCCCCCTTCATTCTTTTTTATTTACCTGATAAACTTTTCCGGCTAATGGCGAATTTTGCAAGCTTTGGGAATGCGGTTGATTATAATAAATTACATTATTATAATCGTTTTTAATATTTGCTATTTATAATCATAAATTAGCAATATCAACGCAATGAAAATCGTGATTTTATCATCCCTGCGTATAAGTCTTCTTGTAAGGTGGTAGTCGGAATCGGGTAATTTATACCAGCTCCGACTCCACCCAAGAAGTTCCGATGCTTCGACTCCGATTCCCAACTTTATAGCCCTGGGTAATCTACTAACTGACGCAATACTTTTTGATTAAGATGGTACCCATTAGCAACATTTATGGAATTATTATGTAGTATGTTAAAACCATTGTAAAACATTATAAATAGCATAAAATAGTTGAAAGTGTTGTAAAATATTATGAAATTTGCATGAAATTATTGAGAAATGCTATAGTTAAAGATATTGTAAAATTTTTATGAAACACTACAAAATTAACTTGAAATTATTGACAATTATACAATAGTTAAAGAAATTAAATCACTGTAAGAGATCGAGTACGGAAAGCGAGAACTTGAGTCATAGAAAGGACTTTTTAGGATCATAGGAATGTTCTAGTGAATCGGTCCATTCATATACAATTGCAAAAATTGCTGCTGAATCCGATGTCAGACGTACGCAATTAAAACAAGAGCAGTATAGAACAAAGTTCTTTATTTTCAAACAGTTATTCTACGTGTTTTGTTACCCTGTCATTAAATATGTCTATAAGACATTCTCAAAAAAAAATAAGTAATCTATTGAGCATTGAAAACTAATCACGACTTTGTAACACATCACGAGAACAAAAATTCATGCATATTTTGCCCCAGAGTTTCTGAATTATTTGAACATTTTTTTACTATAGCGTTTCTACTGCTCGAGGCCTCTTTCGTGATATAAATTGGACAGAAATTTGAGGTTCTGTTTCCCATATTCGAACCGTAGGAAATTATCATGGAATAGCAAACTAGTTTAAACATTAAAATTATTTTAAATGTCGAAATTATTATAATATACTATCAATCCATTAAAAAATGGCAGGAAATTATCACATAATTGTTCAATACTTTGAAATATTCTAAAACTATCTTGAAATTTACATGAACTTGTTGAAAGTGCTTCAAAATTGTCAAAAAATTGAGATTTTTCAAAATTATTATCAAATTGTTTATATTAAAAAAAATAAGACGAACTTACTGAAATAATAATAATTATTATTATTATTATATTTATTGATCCATTACAGTTACAGTACAGCATAGGACATTTCAAAGGGATGGCAATAAGCAAAAACAAATGTCATTTAGAGTAGTACTGAAAAAACTATTAATGATTAACTTTTAGTGATGATTAGCTTTTGTATGGAAAAAATCATTTACACTATACAGTATACATTTGGTCATTTGATGTTTCAGTTTATATTTGAATTGTGTTAAGGGTAGTGATCTAATTTGCTGAAGAAGGTAGTTGAACAGTCAAAGGTCATCCACTTTACTACTTACTGGTCTTCAATAATCTGTGGGCTGGTATCACCACTGTATCTTTCCTTCTTGTGTTGTAGTTGTGATAGTCACAATTTGCTGGTAGATCCGTGAGCTTGGTTTTAGTGTTACACAAAAGCTGATACATGACAATGGAGTATAGGGTCATTATCCTATATTTCTTAAATAGGGGTTTACAGGAAACGACACTGGAGTTAATATTGCCTATGGTTCTTACCGCTTGTTGTTGTAGAAGATCTGATTGTGTTGCAGTGCACCACAATATTGTACCGTATAGTAACAAGCTGTGGAACAGTGCATAGTAGGTTGATAACGCCTCTGTTTCATTAACACTTTTTCTAATTCTTAGTTTAGCATAGCAAGCCTTCAAAGTTATAACCTCAAATTGAAAACAACATAACTCAATTTTGTCATGTCTAGTTAATTCTCATTCACACCAACAAAAATATGTTACTGCTTTAGATAGTATTATTGTTGTAAAACTCATTTTTTGGAAAAATTAGTTTTCCTACCGTATGAGAAGAAAACAGAAGTCAACTGCGTTTTTTTTTCTAAAAATGTCATTTTTCCCAAGGCTTTAAAACTCTGGAAGCGACAACAAATTTAACCTGATATAGTGCTTGAACGTGCAGGTGGATTATTATAATGAAAAAGTACATTTTTCTTAGCTGCACCTGGTTGTTTGTTAGCTGTAGATTCTTGTAATCTATAGTTAATTGATAAAAAATTAATTCCTTTTCTGGCCGTAAAACCATTGTCACCTTCTTTGGTCCAAGTTCTCCACGTTTTGTACACAATTTACACTGGTGTCTAAACTTAAACCTTTTTAAATATGTATGAACGGTAGCTATAACGTCTTTGACATATTATTTATAAAGTCTAAAACAAGCAACTGCAAACTGTTTTACAAATACCAAAAAATCATTGTAGTATAAACTCACTTCGCGTGTATAATCGGAACTAGTATTTGTTTCCCGAGTTTATAAATCAAAATCTCTGATTCAAGCTAAAGCAAACTGTTAAATAAATTGCCATTTTTCAGTCATCAGCATCCACCCACCGAGGTCCAAGAAAATGTCCAGTACGAAACGTTGCCATACCTCTAGTGCAGATCGAAGAGGGAACGGTAATTATATACTTTGGTACTGAAGATGGCTTCGTGTCTGAGGGAATAGAGAGCTTGGACACCAAATTCAGGATTGTCAACGACTATAAAACTGCTAAACGGAGAGTGGGCGAGATTGTGTTTGACTACAAAAACAACTATGGCTATGCCTTGTATGGATTTATTATAAACCAGGGTAAAGAGGACCCGTTCGATTTTGTAAATCTCCAAAAATGTCTGGGCCATTTGAAGAAGCAGAACCAACAGGACAAATACGGTTACGTTGCTTTCGAGGCATTTTTAGACGAGGATGACTTAACTGTCAGCAAAATTTGTAGCATTTTAAGGTACTCTCTGTCTGACGTGGAAGTGTACGTTTGCTGGCCCTCCAAAATGGTGCCATTTATGCCTAGGGAGAGACGGGATAACTAATATTAGTAGATGCTGTTGTATTATTGCTTTATTAGGTTTATAAAAGTCATTGTTTGGCATGGCCATCTTTGAAGATATGTACTGGAATTTTTAATAGCTTAGAATGTAGAACATATTTCTAATATTTTCTGGAATTTAAAATACAAGTGCCCCAAGATATGTTTTTGTTGTTTATTACTAAATAGTTATAACTTTGGTAACTAATATCTGCACTTGTATTACGTTAGTTTTTGTGTAACTGTATTTTTTGTTAATGAAATAAACTTCTTCAGAGCCACTGCTTTTATATCAGAATATATCAGAGGTGTATTAAGGCCGCCTTACATTTAAGCAAGACCGGTGCAATGCAATGCAAAATGACGAATTGCATGTAAAAATTAATATTGCTTGTCACTTTACATTTATGCAAGTCAGGTGCAACACATGACGTTTGTAAACAAGACTACCAACTAAAAATGCATAAAAGTGCATATCATTTTGATAACAATTACAATAAAATTGCAGTAATACGTTCGCGGGCATTTTCATTTTATATTAGAACAGTGGTTTTAGCAAGTGTTTTAAGTTTATCAAATTCCATAAGTGAAAGGTTAGTTCACTGCTACTTTCAATTTGAATGGTTGGTAACAAACTTTTTTACTAAAAAAAATACTAGAATTGCATGCGACTTGTAACAAAATTAGAACCGGCTCTAATCGTTTCGTCTTGCATCAGCTGATTGTAAAAATTGCCTTGACGCATGCGCTCACTACCATTTTTGTCTTGCCTTGCATTGCATTGCAAAAGAATTGCTCAATGTAAAGCGGCCTTTAGAAAAAAGTTGTGTAATTTTGTAACTTTCAACTTTCCATGTTGATATTGGCTTAGATTAAATGTCAAAATATACATTTGAGTATGTATAACGAAAGTTGTGATATGACGTTGATATTTCAATGTTATCTCAGTATTTTAAAAAAATCGCCAATCTAATTCTAAAAATGAAAGGCTAGGAAAGAAGAAAAAAAAATATTGGTAAACTAAATTTGGAATGTAAGAAATACATTTCACTTAAATGATAAAATATGCAGCAGGTTGGGTAATATTTCATTGAATGAACTAATTTTTCAAATGTTATTTGGTGCAAATTAGAGAGTGGAAAAAGAAATATTGGATTTCCGTTAGGTACCTATTAAGTTAAAACAAAAAAGCAATTGAATTTGGTTTTAAATCTTCATTTATTTTTATAATTTTCAAGTTATTGATATTGACTTTATAACTTTTAATAAGCTTTAAAAACAATCAAACATAAAAAATGGTGTCCACTCCATGTGCACATATAAAATTTTGCTATGCAAAACAGGTGGTAATCTGACTCTATCAACTATTTGTAATAACGAAATTAATTGTGTAGTGATAATAAGAATGCTACCAACACATTACCTTATTATTAAAATTAAAAGTGTTGGGATGTTGATGTAATCAGTAGTTAAAAGTTTAATTATTGAAGCTACAACTTAACAATTTTACTAAAAATATTCCTTTTAAAATTTTGTACAATCGCATTTTACGTTACCACAAAGCTAACAATTGTCGTTAACTTTTTCCTTTTTTAATGAAGAATATAGTAGTACACTTCTTTTAAAAATGAATGGTCACACCCTGTATTAATATACAGAATATATTAAAATTGCTCCTTATTTCTTTCCACTGTACATAAGTATTGATTTTGTGGTCCTCCATTGTACAGGTTGAGCCAAAATTTCCTTTCTTACAATTGGTTATGTATTCTATAGGAAAAAAATAAAAAGAGAATAGAGAATACAAAATTCTTGAAAAATTGCTTCTTCTCCAGATAAATTGCCAATTGAAAGTACAAATGTCGCATTTGATTCTGTTGAATAAAACTATCATAGCATATTCAATCGTCAAAATAATAGCTAGGTATTCCATAAACAAAATGGTGATGTTTTTGAGGGATTATTACACAACCAATAATTTTTTAGTTTTTAATAAGTATAACTTTCGTTTTGACATTAGAAATGTCAACACGGGTTTGATTAAATAGCATTGAAAACAGATTTGTAATTTGATGTTGAATTTATCTGGAAAATAAGCAAGTTTTGATAAGTTTGTATTCTCAATTTTTGTTTATTTTTTCACATAGAATACATATCCAACTGCTGTGGAACGCATTTTGACTCACCCTGTGTATTATGTGATGCCCAGTTATACATTCATTTAAAATGTATATTTTTTAGTATCACAGCCTTTCGTTACTGCAACTCATTATCTACTATGATGAAAAATAGATAAAACAAATTTTAAAAACACTAGGATTTGTTTTATCAAGAAGCTATTAAGAAAAATGGCTGAAAATTGTGCTCTTTGCATCTGAAAATGACTATTTTCTTACATGTTGAGGTTATTCAATTTAAATTTCATAAATAACAGAAAACACAAAAGTGTAAATAACTGAATATAGTAGGCCAATCGGTTACCATACAAGTTTTAGTATTGAAAAGTATTAAACAACTGTAGGTTAAATGCAATTAAAATAATTACAAAGATGTGTAGATGTTATATGAATCATACTGTATATCACAAATTTAAATAGTTTAAGTTGCAAAATTAATCAAAATAGCTTAAATGTAAGTAAAACATCAATTAAGACATGTTGTTTTCAAATGGGCTTTTTCAATTTAATAGCCACTTTTCAAATGCATGTTCATTTTGTAATACCTATTGTTACGTTTTAACGTTCGGGCTATTTAAAAATTATACGACGTTTCTTGTATTAGGTAAACATTTATATACAACTATTAGTTATTATTATTTACAAACACACTAACTAACAAGGCAGAACACAAATTACTTAAACTAACGAACTACAGGCACTATTTCTAACAACGATACATTTATTTATTTATATGCGCTGAATCAAACATCAATTATTTATTTGGCTATTTACGACTTAAACACTAACGATTTATATGGTTATTTATCTGTTATTTATTTTACTAGGGTTTGTTTATATCACGCGCGCTTTGAGTTTAAAGTGAACTGATGAGAACTCCGGCGGCCGTGTATTTATATTCGGGTAATTTCGTTCGAGATCCATCTAGACTTCCCTCGACCTTTCTGAGAACCGCATGACGCACCCATCGTAGCGGGCTGCAAGGGCGCTGACGTCACGCCTCTGCACCTGGGGTCAAGGTTGTAAGGTCGTTTCGCGAGGCTCCAGAACAATCGGGGCACTGTGTCATAATTCCGGGGCAATGACCGGCAGCAGGATCGTCACACTATTTATAAACTACATGTCAATTGACAAATATCTACACTATTTATTTCTACATTAAAGAGGTTTATTTACAAATTTCCTCTTTTTTATTTAAATAATATAAAATCACCACAAAATTGCTTTGCTGTAGTTTTTGAAAGAAATCAATTTTGTTGTAAAATTCAGTTTTTCAAACTCCGGCAGCATCATAACTAAAAAGCTAAATTTCTTTTGTACCAATATGTTTCCAATTTGTAACTATGCATCTATACTGATTAAAGATAAAATAAAGTACTAATTTACACTATCAATATTTATTTTTGATAGATTGATATTGTACACGAACATTTATAATTTTCACAACTTAGTTTAAACAACTCAAAAGAAACTAAATATCACCAAAATCTTAACTCTAAAATATGAAAAATAGAAAGTCTGAGTTGTTTCCACTAAGAGAAGTTTATAGCAGAAAGAATCACATTTCGCAGACTCTCGACAACAGTTGAGCTATCTTTGCAAATCACATTCAGCACTTAACATTAAGCTTACTATTGAAAGTTAACACCATTACACTTTTTGCAATTTTTACAGCAGTTTAGGCCAAACTAAATTTTGTGATGGTGCAACTATACCTAAAACAGATATTAAACGTGAAAAAGTTGTACGATTCTATTGATATAGGTCGTAGACCTTAAAAAAAAAACTTATCCAGCACATGCCATAGAAAATCGATTCAGGTTTTCCTCTTCAGAATCGAATATTTTTTAATTACGCAGTCTCCAATAAACAGAGTTCCAACTTGTTAATATTATTTAAGTAAAAAAAGCATGCTTTTTGTTACAAATATAGTAAAATTAGCAGTTTTATATTTCATTTAAGAAAATATCAAGTACATATTGTAGAAACTCAGACTAAATTCACATGTAATTGTAGTTTTATAAATAAATAAACTACTTAAAATTAGACAAATACATTTGCCGTTTAACGATATTCTAAACAATACTTACAATAGAAAAGCAAATACCCTTCTGACTGCAACACTTCGTCAATTCCTGCTTCTGAAATAACTAAATCATCGCACTTATACCAGAAGCTATCTTTATATCTAATGTAAGATATGTAATGTCCAGCATTAATAGAAGTCCCCAAATGATTACTAACAGCAAACACGAATACTTATTGTCATACGGTAACTGCAAGTGTAGAATACTATCGTTCTTCTGTTTTGTCATAAAGGGTGGCATGTCCAGTAGTTCAGGAAACCGTATCTTTGCAGACACTTTCTTCTCGATGTTGAAATCGCTTTAGATGGAAGCAAAGTACAACCGGGAGGGTCCTCATTGTGAACTGTTGGTTGATTCTTGGTACGACTGACAACTTTCACAAAAGATTTTGGAATTTGACCCTAATATTTCAGCTCCAGTAAAACGTTCTAAGCAGTCTTCTAGCAAACTAGGAAGGGATCCATCGGAGACAGAAGGAGTTAAATCTAAAGAATAATCCCACATCGGATCTATTGTTGTTGATACGCCGCTGCATTTTTGGCAAACCATGTCACTTTGCAGACTACCAATAAAAACTTGATCTATTCTGCAAGAGCATTTATAAACTTTACTGCCCGATGCGTTGGGTTGCCGTGGTAGTACTGCCGAGCAATGTCGGTGCAAAACCTCTAAAGTAACTATGAAGAATTTATGGGCATCCTGTTGTTCATAACCGGCCAAATGTTTTGCTTGGGTCCAAATTAAATACAAGAATTCGTTTAAAACTAATGGCGTTTTATCTCCCGTGTAAAAGGCACGAAATAAGTTAGTAATTATGCATTTTGAATCTTCACACTGGTGATGTTCGGTAAAAAAATAATCTCGTAAAACTGGTATATGCGTCATGGCCTGTACAACGGAATTCATGAAGCAAGTGGATCCCAAATTTAGCAAGCCTCGCAGGCCAATGTGTGTAGGTTTATCGATTACCATTTTTTCAGTTTTACTACATAATTCAGTGGCGTAACAAGACGGTTTGGCGCCGGGGTGCAAGAATAAATGATAGCCGCTGTAGACAAGAAGTTTCAGAAAAAAAGGGGGGGGGGGTAATTTTTGGTCATGCAACACTTTAAATTTAAAAGAAAATTAATAAGCTCTTTTCTTAACATGAAAGGTTACTTACTGCAAAATAAAACACATTTAGATGTTTCAATATTTTATTAAATATAATATAATAAAACTAATAATAATAATAGCAATAATAATCCCATTATTCTCTATCGGGACATAGGGTATTTGTATATTCTCTCCAGTTGTCATTTTCCTTTGCTCTTCCTATAGTTTTTCGTGTCTCTTGTTTCACAGTTCTCCTCCACGTTTTTCGCGGGCGTCCTCTGTTTCTGAAGCTCTAAAGTTTCCAATCAAAACTTTTCTGCAAATTTCAGTTTTATTTTTTTCGCAACGTATGCCCTAAACATCCATATTTTCTTCTCCTAATTTCTATATTAATGTCCACCTGATTTGTTCGGTCCCAAAGATCTTTGTTCGAAATAATGACTGGCCACCTAACACCTATTTACAAACACCTGCAATTTCTGCTTTACCAGTTCTGTAACCGTCCACGATTCCGACCCATAAAGTAGAACAGATTTTACCATTACATCAAACACTCGCAAAATATAACATGAAACATAAAAATACATAAAAAAATACAAAAACAAGAACCATGTAAAAGGAATACAAATTTAAATAATTCACAAGAAAAATAAAATATATATTTTTATACATATAATTCTTCTGTACGTGTGTACGTGACCTAACTCCTCCTAAACGGCTGGACCGATTTTGATGAAATTTTGTGTTTGGGAGGGTCCCTGGATGGTATAGATTTACAATTGGATCCGGTGGTTGGCGGTGCAATCGGGTTCTAGGAATTTAAAAAAAAATTTTTGACGAATTTTTTTTTTAATTTCTTTAAGATTTCTCGCATATCAGAACATATAACTCCAAAATTTTACCCCCCTCCCACCACCCTCCAATATTTTTTAAAATGAAAAAGATCGAAAATTCGAATATCGAAAAAACGTTTGTTAAACCCGCCAATAGCAGGCAAACCAACGTTCGGGCAGGACAACGTCTATCGGGTCCGCTACACCTTAGGGGGTGAAATGGGGCAAATATGCCTAAAAATCGATTTGGGTGTCGTTATTGCGGTTTTTTGTGACGTTGATTGCGATAATGGCATTTATTTTTAAGTCCAAGACGATGGACATGACATAAAATTAAAACTCTGTAGTGGTGAAACGGGGTTTCAGAGACAAATTATTTTTGGGGGGCCGTTTGCCGGGCCAGCTAGTAGATATATAAATATGTAGGTAGGTATAGCACTTTAATTAAACTCTCTTTTGCGACACTTTGCTAAAGCTAACATATGAATTAAAACCAAGAGGACTGGCTCTTACTTTCCCGATACTCAGTAATGCAAAACTCTTTAGGCGTATTTGGCCCATCTTACTTAGCAAAAGGTTTTTAATAATTTTTAATTTAGAAAA
Source organism: Agriotes lineatus (assembly GCA_940337035.1). NCBI lineage: Eukaryota > Metazoa > Arthropoda > Insecta > Coleoptera > Elateridae > Agriotes > Agriotes lineatus. Next base: position 200,319 of record CALNHX010001429.1, read on the forward strand.
AGATCTCTCAATGGAGGCTGTAGTGACGGGTTGTAAAAAGTAGGATATAAGCTGTATACAAATATGAAAAGCTAGCCAATGATTTGTGATTAGACAGACATTTTTCTCCCACTTCTTTCACTGATAAGCAATATCTAAAGCTAGTTGTGTACGAAGATCGAAATTGTACAATTTGCTTTAGTAAGCCGTCATCGAGATCAGTTTCATACGTAATTTGAAGTAATTTGGCACTCTCTATGACCTCTGCATCTAATGCAATCGTCAGAAATTTGCGGTTTAAAACTTTGAATTTATAGTATGTTACTATGCACTATCCACTATGCAATCTAAGAATCACAAACACACACTAGAGCTAGAACTTTTAATCTACTCAAAAGGAGAAAAGACTGCTCACGAAAAGAGCCCAGTGGCGCTCACGTATCATAGTCTGTTGCAGCTTTGAACCTCTATTCTAGGAAAACTTTTTTTTCACAAAAAACTCCGCTACCGCGGCGCCTATATACATTCGGCGCGGAGGTTCTTTGCACCCCCTGCACATATGATAGTTACGCCACTGACATAATTCCTTATCTTCAGTAGGCAAACTTGGCCATACTAATTCTAGTACACACCTGTTAACACTATCGCCTTGTAACGCATTCGATCTAGCAATACTATCAAGCTGTTCGTCGTATATATAATCGCCACATTGGCTGCAATGGACTTGACCGTAGGTTATATCCATAGAAAAGGTATGGCTTATATTTGTTGTGATCTCTGGTGTGCTCTCGACACCCAAAGAAACTACAATGCATACAAACATGCAAAAATGGGAACCTTCTATCACAGAAGTGACAATAAGCATTGACTATTTTTGCTTGGCGTCTTTCATCTGAGCCGCTTATCACAAACACTCCATGAAGTAATTCGTAAGTTTTTAGCCCGTCTTCTTCCCTTATAAAGTGTTTTTTCTAAAGAATACCTTATATTTCGGTAGCCTACACGTTTTGCGTTGAAATGTAGTAATTTTAATACGAAGTTGTGTCTGCTGTATAGGTCTAAAGTTAACTGTTTTGGAGGTATTAACAATTTTATGCAAGAAACTGCTGAATTTCAGGCGTCTACTGTTAAGTAACAGAAAACAATTGAATGGAAAGGTAGGTAGGTACCACAAAATTAAGTTTTTTTTAATTTTCTTTCCAATATAAAATAATGCCTATTGGTATTAATGTTATACGGGGTGGTTAAAATTTCTAAATTTAATCATTTAGGAGTTTTAGAACATCCTCCATCTTTGTATATTTCTGAAAAGCCCTTTTTACTAGCTTTCCTTTGATATCTTTGTTTTGGCAACTAAATTCAACCAATTTTTGATGGTTTGTTTAAAGACCTAATAAGCGCCGTTTAAATGTTGATTTAAACACTTGAACTGTCTGAGCACAAGAAAAAACCAGGTTTAGAAAATAAAAACACAGCCATCGCTGACACAAGAAATAACATACACAAAAAAAGGGAAATGTGGGAGTAAATTACTTATATCACATACAATCAGATTGAACAAAAAACGCATACACAAAATTTCATATTCTAATTACATTAAATGCTTCTTCTCGTTGCTGAAGGAAATTGAACCTGGAAACAATCTAAATTGCCAGTTTTGTTTTTGTAACTACTACAGAGTTATTCATTTATTCATTTTTATCTAAGCATTTTTTTCGTGTTTGTTATTTCTTGCCAACAACAGTTGAATTATTATTTTCTAAACACCATCTTTTGTTTTTTCGCAGAGTGCACGTTTTTAAAGCAGCAGTTTAAAAATGTTTGTCATCCCTTTCAATAACGCATGTGAAGAGGCTAAAATAGTGTTTTCCTATTCAAACTTGTATATCTGCAAAACCGTTGAATTTAAAGGTTTCAAATGATATCAGAGAAAATGCAGTAAAAAAGCTAATTTTATTTGATTCTAGAATTAATTCATTCATGCACTCCTTGTTTTTTGTGTTAATTTTTTTTGTATCGGCAATGACTGGCTAATAGTGAAAACTGATGTGTCACTTCTTAAAAAGTATTGCTTGTATTGGTTAATAGAAATTGCATCCTTCATTAAAGCAAATTATAAATATAAATGTCTATGTACATAAACAAATCAATTCAATGTACTACAATTGTCATGGAATGATGTGAAGGATAATTGTAGAAGACTGTTTAAATAATAATTAGAAAATATCTGCAGCTTCAAAGTACGATGACCATACTAAATATGTACTTCCAAGAGCAATGGAACCAGTTCCACAGATATTTTTAATAATGATGAATACAAATTTTAATATTTTTCTTTTGTAAAAAAAGGTAAATTTTTTTCTCAATTTTGATTCTTGACAAGGAATTCATGATGGACTGGATATTTTTAAGTTACTATATCAACATATGCATTATTTTTAATGTTTATATACATTTTTAAGTAACATCGCAGATTGTTGAAATCTTTCAGCACTAATTTCATGTTCTATCATTTTGTTTATGCTGCATTAAAGAAAATTCTTCCATATTTTCTGTTATAAGACGGTCATCAAACCTATTTGGACCTATGGGGTGGAGCTGTGGGGCTGCGCTAGCAAATCCAACATAGCCATTATGCAACGCTGCCAATCAAAAATCTTAAGAGCTCTTACAAACGCACCATGGTATATATCCAATCAGATGCTGCATTCAGACCTCGACATACCGTTCATAACACAGGTCATTCACGACAGAACATCCAAACATCTAGATAAGATCGCAGTTCACCCAAACTCACTAATGTCTGACCTCCCACACCAAGAAGTGATAAGACGACTCAAACGTAGATGGCCCACTGACCTTCACTAACGAGGACCCATCGTTGGACGGGCCCTCTTCACGACATTTTTCTCGCCAACAAATTAGCTTATAGAATGCACTGTATTCTGATTGCTGATGTACCTTAAATAAAAAAAAAAAAAAAAATATTTTCTGTTGTCACATAATAACTATACAACTCTTTGACAAGTGTCAAATTTACTCATTTGTTACACAACCTATAAGACTTTTTATAAATGTTTTGATGCAACAAGTAAAAATGTTTTACAATATTGATCAGTTATATATGTGTTAGGGCCAGACTCTGAAATTACTTCGCAAAACGTCTGTTGTATGAGAAACAACTACGATGCGAAATACACGGTATTACATAACATTCATTTTATACATTATCTTCAACAATATATAGGGTGTATCAAAAACGGCGCAAGCTTCAAGTAAGCGATTCTTTGATTAATTCTGAATCAAAAACGTTAATACTAAAATGTTCAATTGGTCTTCACAAGCTATCACGAGCGATAAATAAAAACATTTTTTTCGCTGGTATAAAGTACCTTTTCCGTTCAAAATACGTCAAAATATCATCAAGAAAGGTTGTCCAAAATGTAAAATTATGGTCTCATGAAAAATTTCAGAAATATCGGGCTACTTTACTGTACATTAATTATATGAAGTATATACTTTTGTGACAACACAGTTCCACAAAAATAAGGCAATATTTCTTAAATTTTACAAGAAACTATAATTCTACATTTTGAACCACTTTCCTTGATATATTTTTATGGATTTAAAACAGAAGTGTTTTATCTACCACTCCCGAGGGCTTATGAAGACCAGTCTAACATTTTAGTATTAAGATTTTCGATTCGAATTAATCAAGGAATCGCTCTACCTAAAGCTTATGCCCCATTTTTGATACACATAAGAAATATTTTGATTTATGAATTACCTTTATGAAATAATATAGGAAGAAAAGCTCGAGGAAGTAGGGATACCATATACTTACTGCGGATCCTGGTTGTTTACTTTGGAAATTGTATTCCTTTATTCACTTGAGCATATATGCACCAGATAAATCCTAAATATGTCCAGAAAGTTTTCAACAACTGAAAAATATTATAAATATTTTAGTCAAAACATAATTACATCACAAAGTTGGTGCATACTGCATAGATAGAAACTTAAATGGCACCAATCAGATTACAGAAAACTTGAATAATGTACAGTGTGAAGAAAAAAGTACAGTCGTGTTCAATTCTGGACAATATTTTTTTTGTATGTAGGTTGAGTTAAGAATTGAAGAATATCTCCATAGATTTCGTGCTATCAGAAAAAGTTACATTAAACTTTGACAGGTGAATGAAATCTGTAACTCATTCTGATAGGAGGAAGTCCATTGAGATATTCTTCAATTATTAACTCAACTTACATATGATAAAAACATTGTCCCAGATTTATTTGAACACGGCTGTGCTATCTTTACTTTTAAGAAAAGGAGAAACTTCATTAAAAAAATTATCAAGATGAGAAATGTTAAAAACTAGAACTACACTTTGAATTCTGGAATGGCAGTATATATTATTGCAATAACAAAATATTTGGTCACCAATAAAAAATCAGGCAAAAATAAATTCCCTTGAACTGCAATTTTTTTTAAATACATTTTTCTATTCTTAACTTTTCTTAGAAAGTTTTGTTCTGTCTTAAATAATGTAAATACTTCATTCCTGAGCCGATTTTCCGAACATCGTATTGGTAAGTTACATAAAGCATCTCGAGTAACTTAAATTGTTTTTATGTGAAACTCGTATATCTGAACAGCAGTTGAATTTAGGGGTATGAAATTAAGACCTTAAAAGAAAGCTGATTAAAAGAATTTTTCAAAAATACAGAAATAGGTGCTCCATTAAAAAAAATCTGAAATTAAAATATGCATATATTGAGCACCCTATATAGCATTAATAACCAGAACCACTATTTTATACTCAAAAAATAAATCGCAAAACATAATTTTTTGGTAACGTTTCCTTTCACTCCATTGTTTTGTTACTTACAGCGGCCATACTGTTTCGTGAGAGCGACAACGGGAGCGAGAAGTGGTCTCTCTCGTTCTCGCTCTCGTAAATCCTGAAAAGTCTGTTCTCGATCTCGCTCTCGATTACGAGAGCGACGACGAGAATTGTCTACTTCTCGGTCTCGTTCTCGGTTACTCTCGTTCTCGTCAATCTCTAAAATTGTATCGCCAATGACCAATTATTGGATCCGCAAGTTCTGATTACTTGGTAGATGTCAATTGCAGCTTGTTTTAGCTAGTATTGAATTAAGTACCAAACATAACAATAATCCCATCCATTATTTGTGCCTGCATGTGTGCAGGTTAGGAGTCGAAGAATGTGAATTCAGAATTTTTGACTCATTCAGTTCAGTTTAAGATGTGCAGGTCGCTTGTTGTAATTAGTAGCAAAAATGAAACGCACAAAATGAGAAAAATCATAAAAAATCTAAAGTGATAATAGAATGTGAAATTGATAGTAATCAGAGCTTCTCGAGCTTGTCACAATCGTAAGAAATGATAGAAATAGAAAGCGGGCATGCCGAAATGCGCTTGTCCCCTACACCATCAATATCAACATTCAAGGCAACTACGTCCACTCCCACATCTGCTTCAACTGAAGATAATAGAAGGAAAAACAAGTTTTCAGAATATTTTGACATTGACAAGGATGAATCAAATCCGTCCGGGAAATCGGCAAAGTGTCTGCTTTGCAAAAACGATGTAAAGATATAAAAAAACTATAAAAATGTCTTTGCATAATATAAGTGGTTTGAAAAGGCATTTACAGTTTGTGCACCGCAAAGAATACACAGACATATTTGGCGGGAACTCTACCGATAAAAAAGGAAAAGATGGATTAAAACAACAAATACTGATGAAATATACGGTACCACCTACAGATATATAGTTATTAGTTTTTAATTATTTAAAAGAAACTGGATTAAGTAAACATTTCAATTATATTCAGGTGAATCTGTTTAAAAACAATACAGCTGCTAAACGTATGTAATTATTTTTAAATTAAATTCATTTTACTTAAATAGGAAAAATCATATACAGAACCATGTCTTTTGTGTTTTTTCAAAATGAAAATAGCCCAGTTACTTTTTGAGACATTAATTATTGTATTCTGGGACCAGTTTTTTTTTAATTTAGAAATTTTACTATATAGAATCCATGCTCACCACAAAAGTTTGTAAAAAACGTACTATTTAAATGAAAATAATTGAATTTAGTTGGTTTTGTTCGAAATTATTAAAGAAAGCTTTTTTAAAGATTAATTTATGCTTATTAGATATCCTACAAAATAACATTTAAAAACTTCACATTTCAGCATAAAACAGATAATATCCAAAAACTTATTGGGCGATTATCATTTTCAAGAAACTGGTAGATAGCACTTTCTGTAGATTGTTTCTATTAAAGTAAAATTTATTAATAATAAAAATTAATGACTTATACAGCTATATAATTTGTATAATTACTACTTCGACATTGCTTTATAAGGGACGTTGAAACATAAAAATTTCGTATATAAGGGGGTGATTGTATTAGAATTGTTTAACAGGCAAGAATTAATTATACAAAAATATGTACTAAGTAGCCTGATTTATTCAAAAAATGTCTCCTTCTTTTAGCTTTGCGTCATTTTTTTTTAATTGTAAAAAAATACAATACATTATGATGCACGGTGCAGTTAGCCAAGATAATGCTTTGCATTATAACGTATTCTATGTTTTACAGAAAAGCTATTAGCTATACAAAAGCACTAAAGACCTGACTTTTAAATGAATGAGGATTTTCAGTGCGTAATTATTTATAATAAAATTCTTGTCCATTAAAATCTGCTAATATAACCACCCTATTTAGAATGGTGTAACTGTGTTAACCCAGCGGGGAAGAATTTAAAAAAAAATTTATGTGTAAAATTTGTATGTTTTAACGTTCTCTATAACCTCGCTTTATATTGGTAAATAAATGTGTTTTATTAATTTCAGAACTTATAGAGCAACTTGAACCAAACGATAGTCAAGTGGTTAGCAATTAAGAATTTGCCCTTCAATTTCTTCGACGATGATGCTACTCAAGATTTTTTCGAACTATTAAAATTTCAAATAATACAACTATGCCAAAAAAAATAATTTAATGAAAAGAAAAGTGTTTGAAGAATACACAAAATTGAGAGGAATGTGAAAGGAATTTTGAAAGAAAATTCCTCCAATATTTCTTTTACAATTTCCGGAAGGTCGTATTATGGAATTACGGCGCATTTTATAGACAACAATTTCAATTTACAATCCTTGGCTTTAGATTTTGTACCTGCAAAGGGTAACCACTCGGGAAAGGATATCGCCCAAGCATTTATGAAAAGTATAAAATCATACAACATAATGGATAGAGTGCAAGGGATTACGGTAGATAACGTGTCGTCGAACACTGCTTTCATGGCAGAACTAAAGGTTCTGATGAAAGAAGCTGGAATAAAATTTGACTCAGAAACTCAACATTTCAGGTGCTTCGCACATATACTAAATCTTGCCGTACAAGATATGCTACAATTGTTAAAGAGCAGAAAAGAAGAAGACAGCAGTGAAAACGGTGAAGATAATTCAGATGGCGAATACCTCGAAGAAGAATTTGAAGAGGACTAAGCTAATTGCAAGGAAGCAATTGACTATAACGATGGCACCTTTGCTTCTTCTACAGTAATCGCAAAGGTTAGAAAAACCTTTATTAAAATAAGAAAATCGGAGCAACTTCAGATTAAACTGAAAAATTGCTGCGATACGGTTGAAGTACCTTGTATTAAACCATGTTTGGATATTAAAACCAGGTGGAACAGTACGCATGACATGTTGGAAAGCGCACTTAGCTTGAAAGAATCCCTAAAATTGTTATATTGCAATGCAGAACAAGTCGAAAAATTCAAACTTTCCGATGGCGAGTGTGAGCTTATGGCCACAATTTATAAATACTTGAGACCTTTTAAACAATGTTCACAGATTTTATGTGGGCAACACTATGTGACTATTCCTCTTGTAATCGTGGCATTTAACATGCTATTGGAAAGAATTGACAATATAATAACAGATCTTTCTGAAAAGCAAAGGACTAATGTTGAAGAAGTTATACTATCAGCTTACTTGGATGGGAAAAACAAATTGATGAAACATTATAATAAGAATAACTGGATTTATTGTGTAATTTTGATTTAAATCCACGTCACAAATTGGAAACGTTTAATTTAACGTTTTGGGGAAAACAAATGAAGTATTTTTCGTATTCTATGTTTGAAAATATTTTCAAAACGAAATATCATGTACCTAATAAAGACAAAGGAGCAGAAGTTACTGGAGAAGAACATAAATCATTAACGAAGAAAACTCATCACGATGATGATCTGGATTTCGCGTCCCTATTTGAAGAAGAAATTTCAGACAACAACTGGAAATTGGAAATTGATGAATATTTAGCACTAAAAAGATCACCAAAAGATCAAAGTATTTTGGCATACTGGAAAAAATCTAGCGATACTTATTCCAATTTGACAAGAATGGCGAGAGAGATTCTCTCGCAATAAATGCTACTTGGGCTCCGGTTGAAAGATTGTTTTCGCAAGCTTCACTAATCATCAGAAAACACAGAAGTCGGCTTAACGATGACTCAAGTAAATATCTTCTCTACCTAAATTCTTGGGCTAAATGTGGTCTGAAAGATCGAATTTGGGTTTAATATTTAATATTATCTTGTGTTTATAATTATTTCATTATTAGTTATTTAATCGTTAATTATTTAATCCTATTATTTTATTTCGTTTTCATGTAAATAATAATAGCTATTTGTGCAACAAGTGCTAAAAGTGGACGTTTATGCACGAGACATGAAAATTATAAAACGAAGCCGAAGGCATGTCCCATGCATAAACACTTTCAGCACGAATTTGTACGCAATATTTTTTCTACGGCCTTAAATTTACTGTTTTTAATCCAATAATGTCGATTTAACAAAAGTTTGCATTTATGGCAGTTATAATTTATGTCATAACAAAGAGATGGCCTTGATTCGCAGGTGCATGTTTCTGGAGCCAGTATCTGTCAGTCAGTTATCAAAGGTAATTATAATAGTACACGTCTGGCTTTATTCATTACATAATGCTTTAATTATTTGAAAAACACCTTATCTCTAACGAAAGAAGTAACTAGAATAACTTTATAACATCACTTCCAGTTCAAAATTTTTAAATTCTACACCAGCTGTTTACTTTTAGCCCATTTGCTAAAAGTAAACAGCTGTACAGATGCTGTAATTAGATAACCAGCCCCGTTAGAGAATCGTATACACGTAATTTTAAACAGATGCTTGTCTTGCGCCGTAAGCAGTTTTTCTGAGCTTCTGTGCCAAACGGCAGGGCCAGCTAACACCAATCTAACGTTGTGTTTCTCTCTTTGACTGTTTAGCAACCAAATATGTAGCAAAAGCCTGCTTTCCTCTGCTGCCACTAAATTATTATTGCCAAGCTGGATTGGAAAGTAACCAGAGGCCATAATTTCTTACCTTCTGTACAGTGTGGCAAAGATTTCTCTCATTCGCGTACCTGCAAATGGAGAATGAGATAACTTGAGGAAAATAGAATAGTGTGTACTTAATATTTATATTTTTTTATGCGTTAATAATACAAATATCCAGATATTTTTATATAACGGTAATGCTTTAAGGTTATGTGCAGCCCCTTTTAACAAATTTTGCTGATTGGAGGGGGCTTTGATATACGTAGTTTGAGTAAAGGAATGCGTGCCCGCTGAAGCCGCGTTTCCATGCTACACAGCTATGAAGTTGCAGCTTCTAAAATTTTATGTGTAGAAGCACATGTAGGGGAGCGACGGCTAATGGCGCTCACCTAAAGAAAAACTCACATTCTTAGGAAACTAGAACTACTTTTTTCATTCTGTTTTCGCGAAACATTTGACTTGCATGTATAGTAACTATATTTATTTATGAATTGATATTTAAAACAAAATGTAAGTCAGAAATTATATTTTTTTGAGGGTATCCAATGAACGCCATTGCCCGACTCGGCAGGGTAATGGCGCTCAGGCGTTCAATAACAAACAGACAGACAGACGGAATTGGGAAAACATGTTTTGTCATCTACATACCCTGAAACGTGAAGATCTAAAAAATCTCGTTTTTCTATTTGCTTGATTTGGCTGTCTCATAACCTTTTTATATTTTTAGAAATATTCTTACCGGTCTGACTTGTTGGTCATACCGGTAACAGACAGGCAGACAGATCGAATTAAGAAAACCTGTTTTTCGTTATCTGGAGACCCTAAAACGTGAAAATCTGAAGAAATATCGGAAGGTGATTTTTTTCGGTATTACAATACTTTCTTCGTCTTTTGAGCGCAATTACCCGAATGGTAGAAAAATTCAAAAAACATTGACAGAACCTCGAAGAGATAATCTTATGAAAAAGGGCTTTGGCTATTTCAAGCAGAAAGCCTGACATTCACTATTGATAATTAGTTTATTGAAAAATAATGAAAAATGATTTTATAAACCATAATTGAAATAGCAGGTCAAATTATAACAGCAGTATACAAAACACGTTTATCCTCACCACTCGAATGCCTCGACTGCAAACAACGTGGGGCGTTCACAATATGCTTGCACTACTTTGATACAGATGGCGCACTATACACAAATTCGATTAAAGCATGGATTTGGTTTAAAATGAGTGAGCGCAATTGTCCGCTGAGCGCCATTAGCCGTCGTTCCCCTACTGTTCCAGATTTCTCATTTTTGTGATTCTTTTCAACTTGTTTAAATCAAAAAAATCACTTTTACTTCACATACAGAGGAAATATGAGAAGCTGCAACTTAGCAGGAAAACGAGGCTTAAGCGGACATGCATTCTCATACTTAAATAACTTATATCAACCAATCTGTCCACATTTTGTTTGTAACACCATGTAGGTTAATGTAATAAAATTCATGTAGAAATTAACGTCGTCTTCTAGTTTTCAATTATCGAATTTAAATCAATGCAAAATTATAATCTAATAACAGATATTGTTGTTTTGGAACTGAAGCGCAAATAACAAACTTAAAAGCAAGGGGTCGATGCTCCCGCAGCTTATCTCGCTTTTTTTTAAATAAGGAATTCGTGAACCGAATCTTAACTAAATTTATCATAATTTAAAAACAGGCATAGTTCAAATATAAATAAGTAAATTCTAACTTATTTTCACTAAATGAGGGCACATGGTGCCTAGGGGTTGTCTAAATAATTTATGCACAATCACAGGTTGCCTACGCTTAGGACAACAAGCACACTATCTTACTAATAAAAACTGTATTTTAACCAGACCCATCTCTGGATTGTATATTTATATTTTGGTAACAAAATTGTGACAGGATAAATTGCTGTATTGTGATCGGTGCCCGTTTCGCTTTCAAGGAGCGCATTTTGAATTTAAAATTTGAATGTCCATGTTCATGTTTGAGCAAATACCATTAATAAAAATGGTAAGTAAACTAAGTGTTTCTATAATATGGGGAATTCTCACTGCACATCTGTGACGAAAAAAATCCTAAAAGTGGTCAGTGGTTACATAAAGAAAAGTAATTCTTTTAAGTATTTTCTTTCTTGTATTGCTCACATTGTTACAGACCGCCGTAGCATTAATTTTTTTACAATCTGTGTTATTTTAAAAAAATATTCCTAATCTACCCTTAAAGTTTAAGTTATTAGTAAACCGTGTAACGTTGTAATTTTAATTTAAACGTCATATATTTCTAGCAAACGGTAAACATAAGAGAACGTATTTAAAACACTATAGCTAATTTATGTTTTATTATTTTCAGATATGGTGTCAGTTTTTAAAATTTGCTAAAGTTTCAAAACATCACATTTTCCGTAATTTTTCACAACTGGTGATAAAAAATTCAATTTTACAGCACACTGGCATGCAAAACACTGGCGAAAACGCGTTTTTAATTTTAGGTTATTATCTGAAGCAGAATTAAAAGGCGTAAAACAACAACGATATACCAATTAATGACATTAGTAACATAGGATTTTTTTCATTTACGTTTACGACATAACGAACATTTCACCATTTGAGAATTCGTTAGATATGCCGTGGCATTTTCGTAAACATAAAAGAAAAAATGTCGATGTCACCAACGTCATTCATTTATATCGTTGTTGTTTACCAGATCACAATAATTGCACGACTTAATGACAACCCAAAACTCTGCTATGAATTTTACGGTAAACGTTTGCTTTTACGCTTATGAACTAAGAGTAACTTATTTGTATACTTTTTTCATTCGTTTCAAACAAACACCCAAAATTTAAAAAAAAATTGCAGATCACAAACCTAGAGTTAAGAAAAGATTTAAAAAATCAAGTAAGTCAAGTCTAGTTTACGAAAAAAATTTCATTAGAGCAGTGCATGATAGTGAACATGTGTACCAAAGTTGAAATCGATATCCTTATTACACTTGTAGAAATTAGCATAAAAATAAGAATTAAACAATTGAACCCCAAGGCCCTATAACTTCTTACTGGAAGGACTCTATACTAAGGTATATTAGATTTAATCGGTTTATTATAGCCTAAGGAATCTACGACCAATGGGTGTCCGATTGTTTTTGAGACATCCTGTATACAACATCTAAGTCGAAAATAAATTCGTCATGAGAAATATGTTGAATAGTCGTGATTTGTAACACAAACAAGAGTCCTATTTTTGCAGACATTTTTTATTCCACGATGTTTAAAACACAGGTACAAGAATATCTTGTGGCCAGCGTGGCCGAGCGGTTAGGGCGTCAGGCTGCGGTGCCACGGTACGGGGTTCAAGCCCGACATCTGGCAACTGGCGGGTGGCCCACCCAGTCTCTTTAAAAATTGGGTACCAAAGCCACAGTTGTGGAAGTAGGGAAAGTAAAGCAGTCGTCGAAGGCGTGATGCTAACCACATCACCCAGTACGCCGTTAACGTGTGCCAGATTGACTTGGTTTTGGAAAGAGATATTTCGGAGACCCTGACTCGCCTTGTCTCAGGCCATGTTCCTACATGGAATGAAGTGCTCGAACTTTACTTACAAGAATATCTTTTTATTAAAAAGTAACAGTATCTGCAAAAAACAAGATTTTAACATAACTTTTGATAATATGCCATAAAATTATGTTTTCGATTATGTTTTTTAGGCGTTTTAAGGCAACTTTTACTCTAAAACAGCACACATTTAAAATAACTATAAATATCAGACGTTTTATAATTAAAAACTGTTTATCGATGTAAGTAGATTATAATCTAGAGTAATGTCCAATCCGTATTTAGGTGCTCTGCAATTTAAATTAGAGATAGTCATTTTGTCGAAAGTAGTTTGAAAAAATAATTCATTCTTATTGTATTGGTAACTTAAGTGTTTAAGTGAAGAATCATGAGATGCAGCATGTTGATCATAAAAAAAATGATATTGAAGTTCAAAACATGATGTCTTGTGCAAAATTATGAAACTTGGCAACACTGCATGGGGAGGGATATCTGTCTGTTACGTTTGCGCTACCCGTTGGTTGTCCACTGTCATTAATTGAAGTGACGTTCCAATTTCAAACAGGCAGGCCATTTTTAAGTAAATTTTTGTACGAAAAATTACAGATAAATTACTAAAATGCCGAAAAATACGTCCAGCAAGAAGCGCTATTACTCATCAGACTCTGATTCTGGGTCTAAAGATGTAAGTATTTTTTCTTATTTGTATCCCTAACCTCATTTAGCTAAAGTTGTTAATAATCTGCATATCGTAGAAACGTTGAGCTAAGAAGCAGAAAGTGCAAGAAGAGAAAAATTCCTGGAATATAGGTAGAAATCGGTACGTCAAGCTATCAGAATTTAAGGGCCAGCGGTATGTTAATATTCGTGAGTTCTTCGTTGCCGACGGGGACATGACGCCTAGCAAGAAGGGCATCATGCTTACCATGGAGCAGTGGGACAAGCTCAAGAGCATAATTCCCGAAATCGAAAAAGTAGGTAGTTAATAATGTGTAGTCTTATATTGTAATTTATAAGTACTGAATGCGCCCAAGTCCGTTAGTTAAGTTTCTCTGTTGTACGTCAGATTTAATATTGGTCAGGCGTTTACATGCGTAAGGATAGGCACATGTTCAATATTATAGTATAAAAATATCAATTCCAGTTCTTTAATGTATAATAAGTGTACATGAACACTTACATAAACTACGCAATTGATCAACAAGAGTTTTTCCTTTTATGTAGTTACTTAAAAAATTATAAGAGTAAATAGTTTGTTCTAAGAGGATAAAGCAGAAAAACGTTGATTTAGTGTTTTGCTAGATATCGATATCCTGATGGTGTCAATAAATTTAAGGTTAATATTGTGATATCGTTTGCCAGTTTGTCCTTAAATTGCCGATAATGAAGCCAATTTTGATTGTCAATTAAAATCATGTCTACTTTCTTATCAATACTAATTCAGATCAGAATACGAAATGTGAATCTAAAATGGCACATGTTTATATTGAACTTCAGTACAGTCAAATAGAACTAAAAGTGGCACAATAAGGGCGAAACTTGAAGCCAATGACTTATACGGCTATAAAGGTTCACAACTGGATTATCTAACCCCAAGATATCAATCAAGTCAGAGCCGTACCTACCATGGCTTATGGCATGGTACATTCTTAAACGTGCAGGAGGAAAATGCAAAGCCGACCAACGTCCTTTACAAGGTAGTTCAACTGTGCTGTGTAAATAAGTAGATCAAATTAAATAAAAATTATAGTCTAAGATAAGCTCAATTTTGTGATTGAAATACTTTAATACTGTGTGTAACGTTGCCGTTCGACATGTTTCATGTTAGAAGCTCTAATTGTATTGAATGGTAAGGTATTACAAGCTTATTTACGTTTAACAGTACTTTAACTTGATACTATAACCGGCGTATATTACGATTAGCATCGTTTTTTACCCTGATATAAAAAAAACAATAAAAATAAGAACATGTAGATAGTTGTATAATATAATATCCTAAGCATCGCAGAAATCATCAGACAAGTAATCTATCATAAGATGCCATGGTTGTGAGGTACCTATGTGTTACTAATCAAGGTTTATGTTTTCGTTATCTTTATATTTTATTATTGTATCTTTTAACAAATTGTAACATAAAAATAGCTGCGGATATGCCGTACGATTTTGATCCACGAATTGCTCTTAACGGAGCGTGTCCGGAAATTTCAAGGCCATCGGTTTTCACGGCCTTTTTGCCGAGCCGTTGAAGAAACTACCACGCATTTCTGCGGTGCTTAAATGTTTCTGGGAATGTTGCTCTCAGTAATGTTTTAAGCACCCTAATATATCTTTTTACTTCCTTTTACAATAAAGGAAATATTGGATTCACCCCAAAAATTCGAAATTGAGTTTTCAACAGATCTTCACGTTTTAGAGTCCCCTGATCCCAAAAAACATTTTTTCTTCATTGGTCTGTGTGTGTCTGTCTGTCTATGAACAGAATATCTCAAAAACTAAAAGAGGTATGGCGTTGAAACTTCATATATAAGTTTTGTGTACTATGTAGATGCGACAGCAAGCTTTTGAAGAAAATCGCAAGTAGGTGTTTACTCTTGTGATTTTTCAGTTTTTTTCGAATTTTTTCAAAAACGGCCCTAACGATTTTTTTTAAACTTTACATTTTTATTACATTTTGAATGTGTATTGATGTGAGATAGGTAATTTTCCAGTTGAATACTTCTAAAATGGGTTTCTTTTGTTTTTTTATCTATTTTTTTTATTAACTCTCATTTTAAATAGAACACCAGGTATATTATTACATTTTTGAATTCAGCTTAAAATTCAACAACCATATTAAATCCAATTCACCCCTCAACCTGACTTTTATTTGACCTATTACCTGCTTCCGCAAAGGTAGCTGCCGTGGCATATAAAATAAATAATTTTGGTGTTACAAAATATTAGAATTTTGATATATACCAATTGTATTTTTTGCAATAATGTAAGTACATCGAACAAATCTAAAGTATTTAAATAACTATACCTATGATAAGCTTGAAAAAACATTGATAGTAATTTTAAGTAAAATAATTATATCAAATCTTCACCCTGCCGAAAAGAAAACAATCCCTGCCACAATAACTGGGTATGGCTATGCCCTTGCTTCAATTCCACATACAATTGTAGAAAATTTTAATGCTCCTTAACAAAATGTCGCCATTTTAGTATGTTTGTTCTTCAATACCGAAGCTGGAACAATTTTGCTAAAAATTATCAAAATCTTATCAAATTGTATTCTAATCAATGAAACCCTTCCAGAAAACGTAGAAACTTGAAATATTGATAGGATCTAGTGATCTAGTCTATATTATAGGAACGACCTTTAGAATCAAAAATTACGAAAATTATACATGAAATGGAATAGGGATCGTTGTGCAAATTGTTTTTCACTCAGCGGATTTTTTTATCTTTGTAATATCTAGTTTTTATTAACTCAATGATCTCCTTAAGGTCCAAAGTAGCTTTTAAAGTCAAATAGTTAGCCGCGATTGAAAATTACTGCTGTCTACCATACTAAAAATAATTAATCTTATCATATCGAAAACGAATTGCAAGAAAATCGTCATAATAAATTTCCTTCTGAGTGGCCCTGCAGAGAACGTTCATTTAACGTCACTAAATGAGAATTGTTGTTATTAATCACATTCGGTGTTTGCAATATTAAAACTAGTCTAGAAGACTGCCCATTGATTTTAATCTAGTAACTCCTTAAAACTAAATGCTTAGCAACTAGAGTCCATCCAGCGATGTCCTTTACATTTTTCTAACTTATAACTACACTCTCACTCACGCACTATACTATGATTTTACACAGTCAATACGCAAGTTCGAATGGTTTGGTTCTCTTCAATCTTCGGACTAGGTGTTGGTTGTCCAGCAGTTGAAGAGCTTCTGTGTTCTCGTGGAGGTAAAGTCGGGCTCTATGTTTCCTTTTGATCTGGTATTTTACCATTGGAATGTTGAGGTCTCGGTGTAAATCGGAATTCCGTATAAACCATGGAGCGTTAATGATGTTACGCAGCACTTTATTCTGAAAAGTCGGTATGGATTTGATATTGCTATCATTTGTGCATCTCCAAAGTTGGATATCGTATAACCACACCGGTTTCAGGATGTGATTGTATATTAATATCTTGTTCTGTATTTACAGTTAGGAGGATCTTCCAAGAAGCCAATAATACTGTTCGTATTTCAGTCCAAGTTCACTTCTTTTCTTCTTTACATGCTCTTTCCACCGGAGCTTGGAGTCCAGAATTATGCCTAGATATTTGGCGTTATTTTCGTAAGGCAAGATGGTACGATTGATATCCAAGAACTAACGTTTTTTGGTGAAGTTAACATGGATATATTTAATTTCGTTTAAATTGATCGTCCATTGAATTGGTCCAGTCAAGTATTTTATTGCTAGCCACCTGTAGTGGATATGTCTTATTCTTTATCTACTGCGAGAAGTGCGGTCTCATCCACAAAAGTAGCTACAATGATGCGTTCTAGTGCTGGTACATCACTATTATATAACATGTTTAAGATAGGACCCGGACATTGTCCTGAGGGTACGCCTGCTCGTATTTCATTCAGCTCAGAATATTCATCTTCCTGTTTACTTCTGAATAGTCTAACTGAGATGTATGATGTTAATATCTCTGCCTACTGTTTCGGGAGCATTTTGTTCAAGTTGTATATGAGACCATCGTGTCATAATTTGTCAAAGGCCTGAGCAACGTCTTAAGAAAACTACAGAGCAGATTTGCTTTTCTTCAAAAGCTCCTTCTATTACGTCAGTGATACGATGCACCTGATCGATGGTTGAATGCTTTTGTCTAAAGCCAAGTTGGATATCCGGAATTGGTTTTCCTTTTTCTATTAGTGGTCTTAATCTCCTGAGCAGTAATTTTGAAACGATTGGCTGCAGTGAGATAGGCCTGTATGATTTAGCATCATTAGGTGTCTTACCTAGTTTAGGCACTTAATGGCAATAACATACTTCTACCACCTGATTTATATTTTACTAACTGTTTGCATCATCACGAAAACCAAAATATAATTGCCAGAAATATTAGATATATAGTCGCGCGTGGTTGCTGGAACGCACTTTTTCTTCTCATATCATTTTGTTTTTCAACGTCTACTTAACAATGCATAAGTGATAGGATCAAGTGATCTATTTTGTACCGTCTGATTTTAATTTTACTGATTTTTCGCATCGTAATGAAGACTAAAATATCATTGTCATAATGTTTTGTTACGTTTATGAAACCTGTCAAGTAAAATAAATCCAAGAACATGGTAGTAAGTTATGACTATCCTGTTGAGGGACACACTGTATACCTCAATAGTTTTTTTGCTCTGCATTTGATCTAATTTCGAAGGTCATTATACAAAAAATGGATTTGCAACGAAATTATTACGAAAAATAATTTTGTTCATTGACACCGTTATGACTTCTGGGACTAAGTACTGCCCTAAAAGTTTTCGGATTTCTGTGTCTATAATTTTCCTTTTAACCAAAAATTATTTTTTGACAGGTTTCTTACTCTAAAAGTTTTGACAAATTAATTTTTCGTTCAACTAAAATTCCCACTTTTTAAAATTTCATTTTCCGAAGTCAAACAATCGTTTTTTGTTTTAAGGCAATGTATATCTTTCTGTAACATTGAAAGTTGGGCCAAATATTCATGTTCTTTATTATTTTCAATTGCAGCTGGGTTAGATCTTTGTTCTAAATTTTGTTCATCTTCTTTCTGATTTTGTAATACCAGTTCTTGTATATACTTTCTTCCTTAATTACTTGCAGAAGGTCAGTTGCTTACCTTTTGGATAATAATTTTTATGGAACTGCGTCTTTTCTTAACCTTAATTTTATTTTAAAAGCTCATCGAAATTACTTGAAAATAATTTTCAAAAACAGAATTTTCAGTCATCATTACCAAAACGTTCTTGGCAAACTTTACTAGTATTTAGATTAAATTTATCTTCTCTTGCACATTTTTTCATCAAAATGTTGTGTAAGTGTTTTTCTTTAGGAAAAGAGAAAAATGCAGGCCTTTGTTTCTCTCAAAAAAAAAATTTGAACAAGATGCAACCGCACAATTAAGGTATCTGCAGAATTTCAAAACATTATATTAAATTACAATTAAAGAAACACGTCTGTATTCAGGGCCGTAGCTACCACCGGGGCAGCAGGGGCAGCGTCCCGGAGCCCCCGAACATAGGGGGCCTCCGAAAGAAGAGAAAGTTTTTTTACGAAATTGTTTTAAAAAATTATTGAACCAAACTTGAGAAAATGAGAAGCGTCAAGGAATTTGCACATCTGTTAATAATAGTAGATCACAGCTCACTTTCGCCAACTTATCCTGATGTGTCTACAGCATGTCTCATGTACTTGACAGTTCCTGTGACGGTAGCTAAGGTCGAGAATTACATACGAAGCACCATGGGACAGGAAAGGCTCAGCAATCTAGCTTTGCTTTCAATTGAAAATGATAGAGCTCAACAAATTAACTTTGATAAAGTAATCAATGACTGCTTGTATAATAGTTATTTAAGTTATAAGACCAGAAAATGACTTATTAGTTTAGATGTTTACAGACAAGGCGAGGAACGAGCCGAGTTGGGAATTTCTAAACGAGTAATTTAATAATATTTTACGGTCGTGTATCGTACCATGTTTTATTTCATACTGTTTTATACAATATGTTCATTAAAAAAGTCCATAAGGGGCGGTTGTGGAAATTCAAACGTATGAATAGTATGTTGGTGGCATTGTAAAAGTCTATGTCATATTCGAGGTTAGCAGGTTAGGTTTTGCTTCAGTCTGCGTCAAAACTGACGGAAAACCTAACCTGATAACCTCGAATTTGACATAGCCTTACAGTGCCACCAACATATTACTCAGCAGTTGCCTAGCAACACTTTTCGGCCTTGTAATGTAATGTTCCACTTTACGGACTAAAATTAATGATGTAAAGTCGTATTTTCCGGACAGTATGAAATAAAAGTTAGGAAACAGAATTTAGTGTGAGCCAGTTTTCAGTTAAAACTCAACCTGTGTAGACTTACGATATTGTGACTTTGTAAGTTTTATATGCATGCTTGATGCATGTCATATAACGAGTGGTACTCCGCCTGGTGCAGAAGTTTTTACATCGCGATAGGAGCCTTCTGCGTAACCTAACGACTACCACTAAATTAATACTAATAGCCGGGACCGCTGCAGTATAAGGCTAACGCCTTTTATATTCAACTGAATGTGACAAGTAAATATGTGTTTTGTCTATTTTAAATGTCCATCCTTCTATCTTAACAGAAAAACACCAAATAGCAACCCTATTAAAAAAGGTTTACTAAATGAAAGTGGTGTAGAGGTAAAGGGGAAGATAACGTGGGGGCCCTATAATTATTTGTTGCCCCAGGGCCCCCAAGCCTGTAGCTACTGCCCTGACTGTATTATTGCAGAACTACTGTACTAGGGCACTCTTACATACCTTTATTTATTCAGTTTTCAATAATATTTCTCTATGAGCACAATTACAGCTGTATAAGAACACCACGCATGTATTTATTAAGAAAGATAACTAATTTTAATGCTAGCAGACTAGACGGCCGCTTGGCTGAAACCACCTGTGACGTCACACATACTCCCATCCCGCGGGTGGCCAACGAACAGAAATACTGGTTTGTATTTCTGTTCGTTGGCCATATATATATACAATGTGTCCCCGGATAGGTGAAACGACTCTTGTGAAAGATAAAAAATTCTCGATTTAAATTTTTATTTTGGGGGGGAGGGGGTTTAGCCCTGCTTGGTTAAAGGCGAATTTCCAACATAATTTCAGTTTTGAGAAATCAAGTATGCCTTGGAAATTTTTAAAAAAATTATTTTTCTGTGGGGTAAAGTACCTTTTATATGGCAAATACGACAAAAAGTTATTAAAAAAAGTTGTTTAGAATCAACATATCGGCCCCTATACCAAATTTCACAATCCTCAGCCAACTTTGATCTCTCACAATTTCTTTTTGTGTGTCCCAAATCAAAGAATTTTACTTTTAACAAAAATTTTATTGGAAAAACAAATACTTTTAACAACGGTTTTTATTTCATAATAAAAAAAAGTTGTTAAAAATAAAATTCTTTGATTTGGGAAATAAACAAAAAAGAAATGTGAGATAGTTGTCCGAGGATTTTGAAATTTGGTATAGGGGCCTAGATGTTGACTGTAAACAGCTTTTCTTTATAACTTTTTGTCGTATTTGCCACATAAAGGGTACTTTACCTTACAGAAAAATAGGTTTTCTGAAAATTTCCAAAGCATACTTGATTTTTCAAAACTGAAATGATGTTAGAAATTCGTCTTTAACTAATCAGGGCTGAACCCCAAAAAATAAAAATTTAAATCTATTTTTTTTTACCTTTTACAAGAGTCGTTTCACCTATCCGGGGACTGTATATACAGGGTGCTCGGATTTCGTAGGGACAACATAGGTAACTTTTGTAGTTGAAGAGATAGAGAGATGGTTAAAGTAGCAAAAAGGTGCAGGTTTGAGAGCTCATTAAGAATCCATTTTCAAATTTTACTTACCTTGGCCTACTTGTTTAAAATAAAAAAAAACAAAATCTCCTAAATTCTTTTATATGCCGTAACTTTTTTGTTACTTAAGATATTGAGATGCGATTTGAACTAAATTGCATGGTAATTTAAATACTTTTATTGGCAATTAATAAAACCAATTTTATTTGCGCAAATGTTTAGTAATCTAACCTAACCTCAAAATTTTAAATTGGTACCGTGCAATTTTTTGGCTCCTTTAAGAGAGGATTTTTTTCTGAATGCAGTAATGTATTACATGATATGGAAATTTCTTCAAAATTTTGAAAAATTGCTCTTACTTTTGTTACAGGCACAAATCACTAGTGCCATGATCACAATAACTTTGGTTTTTGTTTATCACGTTATCTGTGAAATTATGTCTCGAACCTAAAAGCACGCTTATAATCATACGTCCTTGTCAGTAGTGTCAGTGTTATTACTTCAACTTATAATAGAAACTTTTGAAAAATATAATGTATTTTGTACGTATATCAAGTACTACAAGAACGTAAAACTTACACGTCAAATATACGGAACACACTGCCACTACTGACAGGCACATATGATGATAAGCGTGCTTTTTGTTTCAAAACATAATTTCACAGATAACGTGATAAACGGTGTAGAGGTAAAGGGGAAGATAACGTGGGGGCCCTATAATTATTTGTTGCCCCAGGGCCCCCAAGCCTGTAGCTACTGCCCTGACTGTATTATTGCAGAACTACTGTACTAGGGCACTCTTACATACCTTTATTTATTCAGTTTTCAATAATATTTCTCTATGAGCACAATTACAGCTGTATAAGAACACCACGCATGTATTTATTAAGAAAGATAACTAATTTTAATGCTAGCAGACTAGACGGCCGCTTGGCTGAATCCACATGTGACGTCACACGTACTCCCATCCCGCGGGTGGCCAACGAACAGAAATACTGGTTTGTATTTCTGTTCGTTGGCCATATATATACAATGTGTCCCCGGATAGGTGAAACGACTCTTGTGAAAGATAAAAAATTCTCGATTTAAATTTTTATTTTGGGGGGGGGGGGTTTAGCCCTGCTTGGTTAAAGGC
The DNA here is from genome assembly GCA_940337035.1 of Agriotes lineatus. Taxonomy (NCBI): domain Eukaryota; kingdom Metazoa; phylum Arthropoda; class Insecta; order Coleoptera; family Elateridae; genus Agriotes; species Agriotes lineatus. The sequence goes on from CALNHX010001429.1 coordinate 222,962, forward strand.
GAATTTCCAACATAATTTCAGTTTTGAGAAATCAAGTATGCCTTGGAAATTTTTTAAAAAATTATTTTTCTTTAGGGTAAAGTACCTTTTATATGGCAAATACGACAAAAAGTTATTAAAAAAAGTTGTTTAGAATCAACATATCGGCCCCTATACCAAATTTCACAATCCTCAGCCAACTTTGATCTCTCACAATTTCTTTTTGTGTGTCCCAAATCAAAGAATTTTACTTTTAACAAAAATTTTATTGGAAAAACAAATACTTTTAACAACGGTTTTTATTTCATAATAAAAAAAAGTTGTTAAAAATAAAATTCTTTGATTTGGGAAATAAACAAAAAAGAAATGTGAGATAGTTGTCCGAGGATTTTGAAATTTGGTATAGGGGCCTAGATGTTGACTGTAAACAGCTTTTCTTTATAACTTTTTGTCGTATTTGCCACATAAAGGGTACTTTACCTTACAGAAAAATAGGTTTTCTGAAAATTTCCAAAGCATACTTGATTTTTCAAAACTGAAATGATGTTAGAAATTCGTCTTTAACTAATCAGGGCTGAACCCCAAAAAATAAAAATTTAAATCTATTTTTTTTTACCTTTTACAAGAGTCGTTTCACCTATCCGGGGACTGTATATACAGGGTGCTCGGATTTCGTAGGGACAACATAGGTAACTTTTGTAGTTGAAGAGATAGAGAGATGGTTAAAGTAGCAAAAAGGTGCAGGTTTGAGAGCTCATTAAGAATCCATTTTCAAATTTTACTTACCTTGGCCTACTTGTTTAAAATTTAAAAAAACAAAATCTCCTAAATTCTTTTATATGCCGTAACTTTTTTGTTACTTAAGATATTGAGATGCGATTTGAACTAAATTGCATGGGTAATTTAAATACTTTTATTGGCAATTAATAAAACCAATTTTATTTGCGCAAATGTTTAGTAATCTAACCTAACCTCAAAATTTTAAATTGGTACCGTGCAATTTTTTGGCTCCTTTAAGAGAGGATTTTTTTCTGAATGCAGTAATGTATTACATGATATGGAAATTTCTTCAAAATTTTGAAAAATTGCTCTTACTTTTGTTACAGGCACAAATCACTAGTGCCATGATCACAATAACTTTGGTTTTTGTTTATCACGTTATCTGTGAAATTATGTCTCGAACCTAAAAGCACGCTTATAATCATACGTCCTTGTCAGTAGTGTCAGTGTTATTACTTCAACTTATAATAGAAACTTTTGAAAAATATAATGTATTTTGTACGTATATCAAGTACTACAAGAACGTAAAACTTACACGTCAAATATACGGAACACACTGCCACTACTGACAGGCACATATGATGATAAGCGTGCTTTTTGTTTCAAAACATAATTTCACAGATAACGTGATAAACGGTGTAGAGGTAAAGGGGAAGATAACGTGGGGGCCCTATAATTATTTGTTGCCCAGGGCCCCCAAGCCTGTAGCTACTGCCCTGACTGTATTATTGCAGAACTACTGTACTAGGGCACTCTTACATACCTTTATTTATTCAGTTTTCAATAATATTTCTCTATGAGCACAATTACAGCTGTATAAGAACACCACGCATGTATTTATTAAGAAAGATAACTAATTTTAATGCTAGCAGACTAGACGGCCGCTTGGCTGAATCCACATGTGACGTCACACGTACTCCCATCCCGCGGGTGGCCAACGAACAGAAATACTGGTTTGTATTTCTGTTCGTTGGCCATATATATACAATGTGTCCCCGGATAGGTGAAACGACTCTTGTGAAAGATAAAAAATTCTCGATTTAAATTTTTATTTGGGGGGGGGGGGTTAGCCCTGCTTGGTTAAAGGCGAATTTCCAACATAATTTCAGTTTTGAGAAATCAAGTATGCCTTGGAAATTTTTTAAAAATTATTTTTCTTTAGGGTAAAGTACCTTTTATATGGCAAATACGACAAAAAGTTATTAAAAAAAGTTGTTTAGAATCAACATATCGGCCCCTATACCAAATTTCACAATCCTCAGCCAACTTTGATCTCTCACAATTTCTTTTTGTGTGTCCCAAATCAAAGAATTTTACTTTTAACAAAAATTTTATTGGAAAAACAAATACTTTTAACAACGGTTTTTATTTCATAATAAAAAAAAGTTGTTAAAAATAAAATTCTTTGATTTGGGAAATAAACAAAAAAGAAATGTGAGATAGTTGTCCGAGGATTTTGAAATTTGGTATAGGGGCCTAGATGTTGACTGTAAACAGCTTTTCTTTATAACTTTTTGTCGTATTTGCCACATAAAGGGTACTTTACCTTACAGAAAAATAGGTTTTCTGAAAATTTCCAAAGCATACTTGATTTTTCAAAACTGAAATGATGTTAGAAATTCGTCTTTAACTAATCAGGGCTGAACCCCAAAAAATAAAAATTTAAATCTATTTTTTTTTACCTTTTACAAGAGTCGTTTCACCTATCCGGGGACTGTATATACAGGGTGCTCGGATTTCGTAGGGACAACATAGGTAACTTTTGTAGTTGAAGAGATAGAGAGATGGTTAAAGTAGCAAAAAGGTGCAGGTTTGAGAGCTCATTAAGAATCCATTTTCAAATTTTACTTACCTTGGCCTACTTGTTTAAAATAAAAAAAAACAAAATCTCCTAAATTCTTTTATATGCCGTAACTTTTTTGTTACTTAAGATATTGAGATGCGATTTGAACTAAATTGCATGGTAATTTAAATACTTTTATTGGCAATTAATAAAACCAATTTTATTTGCGCAAATGTTTAGTAATCTAACCTAACCTCAAAATTTTAAATTGGTACCGTGCAATTTTTTGGCTCCTTTAAGAGAGGATTTTTTTCTGAATGCAGTAATGTATTACATGATATGGAAATTTCTTCAAAATTTTGAAAAATTGCTCTTACTTTTGTTACAGGCACAAATCACTACCCAGCTAGCAGAGTCACGTCAATTTGACGTCGATAGAAGGTGATTTACAGTCGCCGACGTCATTCGCCAAATAAATCACGTCTTTTAAACGGCACTTTCTAACGGCTTTTTTACGTGATTAATTAGACGTCATATTGACGTTTAAGACAGGTCATTGTTGACACCAACATTGAAGTAAAGTAAAAAAGATTTCTACAGTTTACATCAAAATACAAATATAATAAAACGTTCAAATCTAATAATAAATGCCCAGATTGTCTCAAAAGGATCTACACATAATATCACATCAATTTATACACAGACGTATAGTTATATGGCAAACTAGATAATGTTTACCATATAAAAATATATTTCCTGTTTTTTATTTGTTATTATTTAATTTTCAAGACGGTTGAGTTATTATTACACAAGGTACTCAAGAACTTTATTTGAAATTCAGCGCGCAGCGTCGCGTCGGGTCGGAAACTTATCTTTTAGCGCATGCTTGGTGCAAATAGTAGTCCAACGAATTTCCGGGTTTTATTTATTCGGCTTGGCGCTTGGCGGTGCGCGTCAGGTGATATTTGTTCAGTGTGTACTGTGTAGTAATTTTATGTGTGCTATAGTAATTAGAATTAGTGGTGGCCAGTTAACTATTTTACTTGATACTAATTAGTAGTGGTCACGTTTTAGTAAATTAAGCGACTGGTAAGTAATATACTAGTAATTATATCGTGTATTTTTTATCAGACGTAGTTACATAACCTAACTTTACGCATTTTCTTTATCAAGGAAAAATGGTTTTTGAGGACAACAGCGTTGCCTTGGTAAGTGATTCGTGGTTAACGCCACTAAAAAAAGAAGTTTTTTGGCCACCATAGAAACAGCGGGCACAATTTGACCGTGGTTTAAGAAATAACGTAGTACCAGATGACAACTGGCAGTTTCGTATATCACGGTGTTTCTTTGAGTGCGGTAATAGAAATCGTTTATAAGTATAATAGTGGTAAATAACGTTAAGTATTTGCAGAAGACTATGAAAAGCCAAG